>QEPC01001877.1:1629666-1651066 GCA_003113815.1 Sphenodon punctatus | reverse complement strand
CCCCCCCCCTTAGGAATTCCAGGAATGAGGAAGTCCTGAACAGGTGCTTGTTGAGGCCTGGGCTTTGGCTGAGCCAGGCTTGCAGTTTCAGCGAAGGGGGGTCAGAGGGGGGTCTTTGTCAGGGCAAGGGCATTTTGCCACAACATCAGTATAAAAAATAATATAAAAGCAATAGATAACTCACGGCGGAGTATAAGTCTCCGCCCTGACCTGTCTCCCTCGCCAAAGGCCCGGCGGAACAGCCAGGTCTTACACTGTCTGCGGAAAGAGGGAAGGCTTGGGGTCAGGTGGATCTCTGTCGGCCAGGAGTTCCGTAGCCATGGTGCAGCCACTGAGAACGCCGTCCTCATCGTCGACACCCAAGCCACTAGGGGGATCTCGAGGAGGGAGCCTCCGGCCGAACACAGGGGTCGATCCAGGACCTGGGGGGGTGAAGCAATTCTGCAGGTATGCGGGGCCCAAGCCATATAGGACTATATGGGTCAAAACCAACACTTTGAATTGGACCCGGAAGACTATAGGCAGCCAGTGCCTATAGAGACCGGAGCACAGGTGTAATGTGCTTTTGGCAACCTGTCCCCGTAAGGAGGCAGGCCGCCATATTCTGCACCAGCTGCAGCCTGTGGACCATCAGCAAGGGTAGCCCCACGTAGAGCGTATTGCAGTAGTCTAATCTTGAAGTGATGAAAGCATAAGGTCGGAGTCTGAGACATACGGCCAAAGCCGTCGCACCAGACGTCGCACCCAAGGCTCTTGATATTCCGACGAAAGTGTAAAACCTAGCTGTTCGCCCAGGCCTTTGGGAATGGGGGGAGGGTTTAGTGGGTTTTGTCTTCCCCCCCCTATTGATTTTTGTATCCCGGGCCCTGCTCTTAATATTTTAATATTTGATATTGTATTTTTATGTTTTAAACTGTTTTATACTGTTTTTATTGTTGGAAGCTGCCCCGAGCTGTATTCAGGAGGGGCGGAGTATAAATTAAATAAATAAATAAATAAATAAATGTAATTGGCAGAATGCTCCCTTCGCCACAGCAGCCACCTTGGCATCCAGGCAGAGCTGTGAGTCCAGGAGCACCCCCAGACTCTGAACGTGAGGGACCAATGAGGGGTGGACCCCATCAATGACGGGTGCCACCACTCCCTCAGCCCCTCCCACCAGCATCACTTCTGTCTTATCGGGATTAAGCACTGAGACTGCTGGGCGTGGGTCAGCTGAAAAAGAGAGGTAAAGTTGGGTGTCATCAGCATATTGATGACACCACACATAAAACCCTCTGACGGCCTCGCCCAAAGTCTTCATGTACATGTTGAACATGAGAGGGGTCAAAACTGAACCTTGTGGGACTCCACACGTGAGGTCCTGGGGAAAAGATGAACGATCACCAAGCACCACATGTTGAGTTCTCCCAGCCAGGAAGGAACCTTTAGTGATTGAAGGTTGCAGATACCTCATTCTGTTTTCCTCTGGCTCCTGATTTTGCTGGGCTGACGCGCCCTCTGATTCAGCCTTACACAAAGGTTTTTTTTACACGAGGGCCGATGTGCTCTGGGCTGAGTCAGAGCAAAGACCTAACAGCTGTGACTAATCTGTGCCAAATCCCACCTTTGGAGAGTTTGTCTTGGCGAGGTCTCGACGAGAGGTGACCATACCTATGGTACACACGATCCACTTGATCCTGGTGTCAACCTCAGGTGATCTACCAGGACCCCTCCTGCTGGCTCCAGCACTTCAGGCCAGGGCCCCTGCTGCTGGCTGTCAGCTCTGGGGCACTTCTGAAGAGTGAAGACGTGCATTCCCCTTAGAGAGAGCCTGTCACGGGGGTTGGGGCCCAGTACCCCACTTTCCTGGGTTGGGTGACTCAATTTCCCTCACTTGCAGGCCATCTGAACCAGTTCTCTCTCTGGCTGATTCAGTCCTGCAAAGGGGATAATCCTTTCGTCTCCCAGACTCCCAGAACCTCCCGTGTCCCGTTTACACGCTCTTTCTCTGGGTTCGCACATGCTTGAAGTCACGAGTTACTCACTTGTGTTCCCAGTGTAGACCACAGAGCATTTCTTAGTAAAATAAGAAAGTTTATTGATTACATAAGCAAAGATAGTTTGACACAGAGTGGCTAATAAAGTAAACAGTAAAATAATGCATTCCTAATCTGGACTGGGTGAGTCCCTAGATAAATCTTACCCTATAGAAAGTCCATGCACTTGAATTCGTTCTCAGCCTGATGTTGGGGCTGGGCACTTTGTCTCTTAGCTGGTAGAAAGCAAAGTTCTTCTCTCAGTGCATTTCCTTCAGTAGACTGCCTGGCTGGCAGGCTGCTGCCCTTCCCCCAGCTTCAATCTGAGGCTCAGCAAGTCAGTGGTTGAATTGAATTCCAATTGTCTCTTGATAGCAACAATCGTCACCTTTTTATATGCTTCAAGTGTCTTTGTTCAACTTTCCCGCCTAGAGAAGCTTGGAGACCTGTGTGCCTGTAGTCACATCCGCAAAAGGAAGTTCATTTGCTACTCCATGGGGCTTCTGTCTAGTGTCTCCAGGTGTTAGCCCTTTCTGGATACACATTCTTTTGTCTCTCTCCCTTGCATGAAGTGAGTTTCCAGTTCTTAGCTTTTCCATTACATGATTATATGAAGTGAGTTTCCAGTTCTCAGTTTTAACATTGCACATATGTTTAACCTTTAGCCTTACATACTTGTTAGACCTATAGTCCGGTATCTCTTCGTGACAGCTCCCCCACCTTCCAGATCATGTGTAGTGGGCACGACAGTGCCTGGAACATGATGAAGCTGAGTTGTCCCTGCGTGATAGTACGTTTGCTACCATGCTGTGTTTAACATTATTGAGCCATGTCAGAGGTGAGTGATCCTCAGGACTCACTTTTTCTGGGTTCACTCTCTGGTAGGGGTATACACTGAGGTGTCTATGTACCTCCGCCCTCTGTTGTATGTGGAGTTCCCCTTGCATATAACCTTCAAAGTACATCAGTATGGGTGATGGCGTTCTTAGTTCTTTGCCCAAGAATGTGACAAAGAGGTGACAATGCCATGTCAACAACTTTTGTTCCCGTTACAAGTTTTTGCCATGTTCCCAAATTACCTGGTAGCATGTTTCTCATTGACCCCATGTCTTTTTGCCATGTCACAACATCTTTGTCTGATCTGCCTGGACTGTCCAGAGTTCAGATCACAACCATCAGTAGAAAACAAAAGAGCGTGTATGCAGTAAGTGTCAAACCTTGTGCATTGCTCAGTACAGTGTTTATTTGTGTAACTTTACCCGTTGTTTCTTTCATAACCTGGAAAAGGTCCTCCCTTGTACAATCTCTCATGGTGGCAGAAAGAGAGCATGTAATTTTGGTTTGTACCTTGGGATCACCGTCTCCTACCCCCATCCCATTGTCTGTGTTATTCTGCATTTGAAAACCCTTTTCACCTGGAGAATTGGCGTGCCTCCTAGTCAGGAGAGAATCTTGCTCTAGTCTTTGCATCTCTCCTTTGTCTGTAATGCTATTTGCATTCAAATCACCCGATTCTCTTGTTCCCATGAAATTGTGTTTGTTCCCCCAGAATCCACTGGGTCTGTATAACCATGTATTTCTCCTTCCTTGGTATCTGACTTTATGAACTGGGTGTGAGAACTCCCAAGTTTTATTTCAGATACCCTCTATGAAACTCTTGAGGATTCAGTTTACCAAGCTCATTAATGCGACCCTGGGCCCTCTTACTGCCTGTGGGACATGCCAGCTGTGTGTCTGAGCTGCGTTCCCCTTGACCATTCTTATCAGGAAGCTGTTTTCTGTTTTGTCTCTCGGGAGTAACAATTCCTCTCAGAGTCTTGCACTGTCTCCTGAGTTATTTCACCTTTATCATACTCTGTAGCATCTCCCTGCTCCTTGTCTGGTATGACAGAGGCGCAAAGTTCACCCTTAGAACCATGCTCCTGCCCCTTTAGAACTACAGGCTGGGTTTTTGACCCCATTTGCTGCATTTCTATCCCCGGGAAAGAGGCACCCATCACTCCCCCATCCATACCAGGCAAGGTTTCATGCTTCGCTAGTTCTGACCTGAAATCTGCTTGTGTTTCAGTCAGCACCTTCTCACCTTCTCTTAAGGTAGAATCACCAACTTCTTGACTTGTCTGCAACCCCCTAGGTTCAGTAGGGACTTCCCCCGCCTCTACCTCTCCCCCCGTGGTGGTTACCTGGTTTGATTCTGTAGACGGTGGGCTCTCCCATTTAAGGTCGAGGGTCAACGTTTGGGCCTCAGAATCAGTTTAGCCATATGGCTTCACTCCATTTAGTTCCCCATGTGAGACAGGGACACGCAGTTCACTCCCCGAGACCCGTCCTCCCATGCCTTCTGGCTGGGCCGGCGACTCCTGTTTGGGGTTTTCCTGCTGATTAGTGGAGTTCATAAGTTGGGGTGCCGTTTCTGTCTGGCTCTTAGAGCCTTCCTGCAACCCTTCCCCTCGACTAGGCTTGCTCTCTGTCTCCCCATGTTCCTGGGAAGGACCCTGGGCTCTAGCTACCTCTGTAGCCCAGTCACAGATATCATTTTCCACCAGCATTTCATTTTCTGTGGTTTTGGTGAGGATGGACACCTTGATGAGCCCCTTTAAGCCCTCCCACTCTAACTATATGCTTGCTGTGGGCAGAATATCTTTAATTCCCATTGCCAGGCATATCACAACCTTTCTGTGAGTGTTAATCTTCTCTTTTGGGACTAGGTCCTCACGTACCATAACCATCTGTGCCCCATTGTCCAGCCTCCTCATGCAGTTTATTTCATTCACCTTAGCAGGTTTTCGTAGCAACTGATCCCCTGTGGGCAGTTTAGGGATAGTACAGCAGTTATAAACCCTTTCATACTTAAAGCACTTCCTTGAATCATTATTAGAGGATTGGAAGGTGTGTGTCCTTTGGGGTCTAGGGGATCCCTGTCTCTCCCCACCCCAATTCTCATTGGTTTTGTTTTGGGTCTGGTCTCAGAGTTGGGATGTTTATACCCATTCTGCTTTTGATAAAACCCTTGTTTAGGCTTTTCCCCGTTATTTGGCTTCCTTTCCCCATAAGCTGAGATAGCATTTGCAATAAATTCGTTTGCCCTCCTACCCGCTTTCTTGATATTCGTGATTCTTTGATTAAGCAAGTGTGCTTTTAGGTTGGGGCTACAAACATTAAAGAATTGTTCCAGGACTACAAAATCAATTATCTGGTCCTTAGCAGTATTCTCTCGTGCATCTAACCATTTCACCCCATACTGTTTCAACGTATTACCAACATCAGAATAAGACATACCATCTCCCTTTTTAAAGTTGCTGTCACGGGGGATCCAGGAAGGGGGAAGGGTCTGTGCCAGGGGAAGGGTGATCTGGGAAGGGGGTTTTCCAAGACCACAGGATCCCTCCCCCTTGCACTTCAGGTAACCACACACATGCTCAAGCCCCTGCTTGGGAGGATTCTATCCGGGGGTAAATGCCCATCAGGATAGTATGTGGATCACGAGGCTTCAAAGAGGAAAGATCCCTATCATCATTGGGCGCCAAGCATGCGTAAGGAGCCTCGGGCCAATATCCAAACACTCTCCGAATATAGCCCACACCAACGGTTGGGAACGGGGAAGACTTCGTGATCCTAGTGGGGGAAACCAGGGAGGAGAATCCGGGCACAAGGGGGGAAGGGAAGGGGAAGGCATGCAGGAGAGGGAAGGGGACCAGGGGTGAGCTCACTCGCGCTCTCAAACCCCCTTGCACTCTCCTCACACACTTAGAAACATGGGGAAGGGGACCAACACTCTCACTTAACACTAATAGACAGGGTATCCAAATACATAGCAAAGCACAACAATCAATACACTATACAATCACTTAGCTTTCTCTCAGGCCATTCTCTCCTCTGCAATCACCAGTGCTGACTGAACTGCGGCACTGGTATTTGTCCTAGCAACCCCACCCCCTGCGCGTGCCCGGAGGCGCGCTGAGCAGCGTATGGGGATGTGTGGCTCTATCCGTGGTGTCAGCTGGGCCCTTCCTGACGTCCAGCGTCGGGTGCAGAGCTACCAGCGTCTGCTGAGCTGGGGGCAGGGTCCTAGGGGTTGGGACCGGCCCTGCAGCTGGCAGTGCGGCGATTGGATGCGCTCTGGGGAGAGGGGGAGGTAAGCTGCCGGGCCGACTCTGGGGCTCGCGCCCCCGCCGCAGACAACCCCGGCAGGGGGCACTGACAGTACACACACACCCCATCGAGGCCCCCGGCCAAGGGCCCAAGACGGCCCCGGCTTATGAGGATGCCAGAGATGGAATGTCTGGACCAGGCAAGGGACAGACACCCCCGATGCTGGTTCCCAGGACTGCTCCTCAGGTCCAAAGCCCACCCAGTCCACCATAGTTCAGGCGGGAATCGAGGATGGCCCTCACCTCGTATTCAGGCCTGGCGGGGGATAGGCTCAAAGGTGCCAGGGGAATTGTCTTAGATGGAGTGGCTGCAGGGCTTGCCTTCTTGAGAAGGGACACATGGAAGGTCAAGTGAATTCGGAGGTGTGGGGGCAAATGTACGGCATAAGTCATGTCGTTAATCTGTCGAGCTATAGGGTAGGGGCCTATGTAGCGCACATCCAACTTCGCAGAGGGTCGTGAGGTGGGATAATGCCACCGACTGATCCATACGAGATCCCCAGGGTGTAGCGGGGGATGATGGCTCGGTGTCTATCAGCGGCTCCGTTATACTGCTGTCAGGCTTGCTCCAGCGTGGTCCTAGCTACTTGTTGGGCATCTTGGATACGTCGGATGAGAGCACCGGTGGCGGGAACCTGTGTTGCCGGATGGTCTGGGATGCTGATCTGCGGGTGGAAACCCAATGAAACGAAAAAGGGGGACTCCCCGATGGAGGCGTTTGGGGCATTGTTGAGGGCAAACTCAGCAATAGGTAACCACGTGTACCAATCATCTTGGAGGTAGTTCGTATAGCATCGCAGGTACTGCTCAAGGTTTTGGTTCATGTGCTCCACCTGGCCATTTGCCTGGGGATGGTATGCTGTGGTTGGCTTTAAAGTGACCCGGAGACCAGCAAACAAGGCCTTCCAAAATCGGGAAATAAACTTTGTGTTCCCCTAACGCTAATGACCTCTAGGGGCCAACCATTTAATTTCACCACATGCCGTCTGAACAGAAGGGCTGTGTGCTGAGTGGAGGGTAGTCCCTTGCAGGCCACAAAGTGGGCCATTTTTGTAAAGTGGTCCATGATTACAAATATTGTATTATATGCCTTGGAGGGGGGAAGTTTCACAATGAAATCTAGTCCTACGCGTTGCCAGGGTCCATGGGGAGGTGGCGATGATTGTAGGAGTCCACTGGGTGGCTTTCAAGGTATTTTCGTTTGGGCACAGATGGTGCATTGTTCTACATGTTGTTGCACATCCTGTGCTAAGGAGGGTCACCAGAAGGCCCGACGAATCATTTGGTGGGTGCATTTGCAGCCCGGATGACCAGCCAGGGGGGCGTCGTGGTGAGCCCACAGAATGTGTGGTCGACAGGAGGGAGGCACCACTATGCACCCCTGTTTTTTCCATAAGCCGTTTTCGAGAGTGAGTTTCAGGTCCCGAATGGCCGTCTCTTCTGCCTTGCTGACTTCGCGTCAGGGCTGGCCCAAGGGTTTGAGGGGCCATGTGCCAAGCCGTACTGCGGGGCTCTAAAGGCCAGCCGGCCTGCCGGCGGAACCTTATGGCTGCAGAACTCTAGGGAGGGGCTTGTCCATTGTAGGCGGAGCCTCCCAAAATCCAGCAACAAAGAGTTTTCAGCGTTAAGATGTGATGGACAGAACATTAGTTTACACTGGGAACTCCTTCCTTGCTGCTGAGTAATTTGACTAACCCTTTAGTAACTAATTTAATTACCCCAGTCCACAAACTGACAGACAGCTGTTAAAAATGGTTATTGCATTATTAATATGCTCCAGTAATTTCCCATTAAAACTATACTGTTAATAATTTTTTCCCCTGTATTTCTTCCCTCTTAATTAGTCTATTTATTCTCTTCTCATCATGGGGCAGGCAGATATTTAGGACAATCAGTTCCTATTCAATCAAGACACCCACGACACACACTGGTGCTGTAACTTGTAAACGGAGACTGCAACCACAGCAAATTGTAAACTCACTCAAAGTCCAATCTGTCCCACTGGAACCCAGGGTACAAAACTTTCCTCCACCCCTGCTCTTTCTTTGTCTGTGTGCTGGAGGTGAATCCATCATGGTCACCCTACCTTCCCAATCCCACCCAGCCCTCCCCAACAGGATGTATCTTCAGAGGCAGTTTCGCGGCGGCTGGTTAGGATGGTTTACTTACCTTTATAGCTCCCTGCTGAGCTGAGCTCGACCACCTGACCTCCGCTCATTGCCCGCCTCGCGCACTGCCTGTGCTGCCTAAGTCTGCGCCTCCCGCTCCCGACACACACGCTGCCGCCCGCAGCACAGCACCGACTCAGTCTCACCACGTGTTACGCAGCTGCGCCTGCACGTGCCGTAGAGAGACTGACTCACGTGGTGCGTCTGTGCATGTGGTGACGTCAGCGAGGCTCTCGTGGCTCAGAGTCGCGAGAGGCTGCGGGAGGCTGTGGGGGTGGGACTGGGACTGGGAGGGGAGCGGCAGCAGACTGCGCGTCCGACTCTGACTCAGGGGTGGGGGTGGGTCTGTTCCTACTCCTGCCCTGCACTCTGCAGACGTCACTGCAGTAGATTGGAAACCAAACCCCCCCTCCTCCCCCCCCGGGGAGTCAGTCGGGTGATTGCCGGCCAGGCGGTGAGGGGGGGGGAAAAAGCGGCAGCTGTCTCTACTCTGATCGGCGGCGCGGGGCCCCTCCCTCCGCAGGGCCATGTGCCTGGGCACCGCTGGCACATGCTTCGAGGTGCAGGTGAGTCGCTGCAAAAACCTTGGTGTCAAAAAGTGGCCCTTTTGGGTTCCATGCCCCCTCTCGCTCTTCGTAGTAGCGAGAGAGGGCATTGGCAAGGTCATTCAGCCTTCCGGGGCGGTAGCGAATCACAAAAGAAAACCTTGCAAAAAACAACGCCCAGCGGGTATGCCGGGCATTTGTTATTTGTGCTGTCTGGAGGAATGTGAGATTTTTATGGTCTGTAATAACAGTAACCGGGTGCTGTGACCCTTCCAGGTAGTGTCTCCAGTTGTTGAAGGTGGTCTTGATAGCGAGGAGCTCTCAATCGAAGACCGTATAATTGCGTTCTGTAGAGGTAAGTTGTCTGGAGTAATAAGCGCATGGTAGAAGCTGTGGGGACTCCGTGGATTCCTGGAGTAGCACTGAACCTATGGCTGTGTTTGAGGCATCAGATTCTACATAGAACGGCTTCCCGAAGTCAGGGTGTTGCTGAAGGGTTGCTTGTATGAAGGCTTGTTTCAAGTACTCGAAACTGTGCTGTTGAAGCGAACCCCATGTGTACGGTTGATTTTTCTTGAGAAGTTGGGTGAGGAACGTAGTGATGGCAGCATAGTTGGGGATGTAATGCCGATAGTAGTTGGTACTCCCTAGAAAGTGCTGGAGGGGTTTTATTGTCTTGGGGACGGGCCACCGTTGGATTGCCTCAACCTTCCGCATATCCATTGCGACCCCTTCCGGAGTAATCACGAACCCCAAGAACTCTATGGTGGTCAAGTGAAAGGCGCACTTCTTGCCCTTGTTCTGAAGTTACTGGCCTTTACTCTGGAGCAGCTCGGTTTCAGTCACCATGTGGGGCAGCTCCAGAGCAGAAGAGCAAGGGTAGATTGCTCTGGTAGGCAACCAATGTGTAGATGCTTTGCTTTGGACATGGGGAAACTTACTGTGTAGTTGCAGTAAGTGACACCTCCTTGCGTCCTCTTCTCTGCTGTGTCTAATTATTTATCCTTTCTATGGTGCAGGGGTGAGGAATCTCTGGCCCCACAGCTGGTTTCCTTTTTTTATTTGAACCCTTTCCAGTTTCTGTATTGGGCCCATGAATCCAGTCCCTATCCTCAAGCACTGAAAGAGTGATCCCAGGAGAAGGAAGCAGAGATTAGGGCATGCACTCAGGGACAGGGGATAGATCCTTGGCATCGAAATCCAGAAGCTGGACCCTTCCTTGCCTTCCCCCATCCTGAGCACCCCCGCCCCAAACTTGTATCTGGCCTATGAAGCTTGTAGTGGCCTGCAGGAGGGAAAAGATTCCCCACCCATGCTATAGCACTTTCAATTTCAAAGTGCTTTACAATTCTTATCTAGTCCACCCTCCCAACAACCCTGTGAAATGGGTAATTATTATTCCCATTTTATAGATGGGAAACTGGGGCAAAGATAATAACTTGCCTAGAGTAACCTTTCATGGCTAAGATGGTACTTGAACCCTGGCCTCCCTGTCTAACACCTTTGCCACTAGGCTACCCTGGCTCTGATCCTATGGGCAGTGGGTGCCAGAGGGAATGCCAGACACAGTGACAAGGCATAGTGAGATGCTGATGTTGAGGCACCTTGAGGGAGACCAATTTAGCCCCAGCTCAGTGCAGTAGGACTGGGGTCTTTGTTCCCAGTGGATGGGCTGGTGTGCCTTCCCTTGGGTCTGGTGGGGTTCCGTTCCCTTTCACAGGCATAGGAGCACAGGCAGCCCCGTTGCTGTCGGTTCCTGTAGGGAGGCCAGGGTCACTTCTTTCCAGTCTCCGAGCAGCTCAGCCGGGGCAGCCAGGGGTGGGGGCGGGAAGTGTGTTGACCCAGCTGCTACCTGCGCTGCTCCTGTTGTTGGCTCTAGAGCAAGGGTGGGCAAAGCTCCCAATCCCAACAACCACAGACCAATCTTCAAATGACCGAGAGCCACAAGACACATTAATGTACCTCTTTGAAGCACCTCCCAGGCTCAGCCTTCCTTGCGTAATGATTGGCTAGCAGAGCCGGTGCTCTGTGGTCCTGGTTGCTGAGATTCTGAAGAGAAGCTGCAATTCAGCTGCTGAGAGTCAGGTGCAATGAAATCAGACACCAGGTCATGAAGGCAGGGCAGGGTCTGTTCCTGGCCCAGAGCCACACGCCGGCGCTACCCCTGAGATACAGTTTGCCCACTCCTGCACTTTGGCTTTGCCAAGTGGTGTGAGTGTGGGTGCCCATTAGCGTACTCACAAATGTGTGCTTCACATACCTGCGTGATGGTGTGTACGTAAGCATGGGTGGGCATGTTATTGTTTGCTTCTGGGTGATTGTATATGTAGAAACGTGTGCTTGTACATGTGTGTGATTTATAATTTACTTATTTATTCAAATTTATACACCACCCTTCCCCTAAAACTCAGGGCAGCTTACAACATGTAAACACATGTACAAACATACAAATCCCCATCCCAACCCCTAAACCCACCATCAAGCTCTATCCCTCCCTGCCAAATGCCTGGCTAAACAAAAAGGTCTTGCACCACTTCTGGAAGATGAGCAGGCTTGGACTTAGATGAATCTCCAAGGGGAGGGAGTCCCATAATTGTGGGGCTGACACTAAGAACGCCTCTCCACATGCCCTTGTTGTGGAAACTTGGTGGGCAGGTAGTACCTGCAAGAGGGTGCTCTTGGCTGACGTCAGAAGCTTTGATGGGACATGAGGGGCAGGGTGCTCTTTCAGATATTTGGGACCCAAGCCCCAAATACCTGAAATGTATGAGCATGAATTGTGTGTGGTTCTGTGTGCTCATGTGTGAGTACCAGGTGTGTGTACTTGTGCACATTTCTCTGTCTGTGTGTATGTATTGCTCTCTGTTCGTGGGTGATTGTGTGTCACTGCATGTATATTTGCAAGTGGGTGTGTGTAAGATGATGTCTGCAATCACAGACATGAGTCTGTGTGCTCGCAAGCACATGTAAGGGCATGCCATATGTGCAGGATTGTGTGTGTGGAAGTGCGTGTCTCTGCATGATCCTCACTTACAAATAGTTGCATGTGCACGCCCGTGTGCTTTCACACACTCATAAATATTGCAGCTGGCTGGGGAAAGTAGGTTACCTGTCATGTGCAGCATCCCTGTGATAAATGGTGATTGAGCACACAGCCCCATGGGAGCATAGTGGTGTCTGCTCTTGAATACCAATGAGTTGTTCAGCTTGGGCTGAACCAATGCGGGGCGGGGGGAATGGTGAGTAGCACGAGGCCCTGATGGTAATTAGCTAGACTCAGCTGTGCTAATTGGTGGAGCTGCTGAGGTGAAGAGAAAGGAATAATGAGGGCATGAGGTGGGGGAAGGAAGGTTGGGCAGATAGTGGGGGTTGGATGCAGTAGAAGCTGGGCTGCTTTAATATTGTGTTTGCCCAGAACAAGCAAAGCAACCTCTGCCCGTAGGGCTAGGAGATGCTGACCTCTAGATAGGCTTGTATGAGCTAACCTGTGGGTTCCTTCCTCATGGAGTAACTTCTTGCCACTAGAGGTACAGCCTTCCCCCCTTGGTTGGCTGTAAGGGCCTTGGTTTCAAGCTGCAACACCCCCTGCTTTTAACTCCATATACACTACAGGAACAAGCCCAGCTAGGGTCAGATCCTGATCTTTCATGAGTTTCAGTCCTGAATAACTCTGCTTGGATCCTGGGGGTGACTCTGGCATAACTGAGATCAGAAGCTGGCAGGTTGAAGAATAGCGGTGAAATTCTACACTGGATCCCCAACTGTTGTAAATTAGCATCACTCCTTTGATACCAGGGCAATTACACTGATTTTACACCATGCAACTTCCAGTATGAAGGACTCATTCCTTTATACTTCCCATGGGGATTAACTAAGTCCCATGCTGTTCTCTGGGAGTTAGGCTTATTTGCATTAATTCTGAAGGCAGCTGGAAAGCTTTCACTGAGATCAGGGTTCCATTGCAGTGAGCTGTACAAAGACACAGTCCATGCCCCGAAGAGCTTGTAGTCTGAGCAAACAACAGGGGGAGGGCAGGTTTTCCCAGCTGCATAAGGCAGTTCTAGTGAAACTAGAACCCAGGTCTCTCACACACCAAGCTAGTGCCCGATCCACTGGGCTACATAACCAACCTGCTCAGAGCCTGCGTTGGAGGTTCCAATGCCAGTGTTACAGGGACCTTATCTGGTATGTGATCCCCAGGATGCGGGTTATCCCAGCTCTTCATGAGCTGATTACAGTTCAGGTGCCACCTTTCCAGACCCAAAGAGGGGTGTGGCTATGCCAAAAGGAGGCAGGGCAAAGGGTTTCTCCTCCTGCACCTTTCTGAAATGATGACCACGCCCCTTCAGAGCTTCAGGACACTGCAGCATACTGCCGTGGGGCTGGAGAGCTTCTTCTCCCCACCTTTACCCTGATGTGGTCCTTCTCTGGCATCCTAGATAACTTGCGGAAATAGAGACTCCACCCAAAGCCTGGAGGTCTGGGCCAAACCCAGAGGGGTAGCCAACCCTGTTGCAAGCAAGCCCAGCTGTGTGGGGTCAGTGCTACAGCAAGAATTGCCCCTGCCTGCCTCTCAAGGGTGGCCTTAGAATTTGCAGGCCCGCCATGGCTCCAGCTCCTTCCCATGGCTCTGCCCACTTTAGCAGTTGGCTTGGCAGTCTGGTGCTTGTCTTTGAGCACAGAGTGCCATGCAAGTTTTTTTAAAAAAACATCAGTACAATGTGCAAGTAAAACGACAGAGTTGAGCCAGGATGTTTGGCCATGCACGTCCGTGCTCTTCGTTCGTTCGTTCGTTCGTTCATTCATTCATTCTCACACACGCTCAGCGTTGCCACCTCTTTGACCCTGAGACTCCCATAGGCCAAAATGGAAGTCTCAGGGTCAAACTGAACCAGCAACCCTACTCGCACTCATACTCAGGCTTCCTCTTGCCCCTTCTCCCCTTGCACTAGCAGGTGGAGGGCAGCTTCCTTCACCAGCCCATTTGCACTAGAGGAAGGGTGACAAATGCAGCACCAGCTGTGGCTGGTCCCGCATGGGGAAGGAGGCATAGGCATGCAGTGAGAGCCTCACCTCCCTCCAGCAGCTGCCACTTTGTGGAGGGTCCCCAACCCTGGACGGGACCTGTACTGAAGAAGTGGTCATGAGGCCCTAAAGACCATTGCGTTTGGGCCCCTGCTGGGAGGGAACCTTGACACTGCTGCTCTGGAGAGTCAGAGGGGAGAGGCACAATGGAGACCATTCTGTGGGGCCCTCAAAAGTGCAGGAAAGCATGGGTCCCAGGGCTGTGGTCCCTGCCTAAGGCTGGCCCTGAGAGGTCTTTGCTCTGGAAGGGTTTAGGTAGGGTAGATCCTCTCCTGTGCAGGGAACTCACTGGTCTCATTGGTCCTTCCAGTTCAATGGTCTCAGCTCCTGCCCCTGCCCCTGCCCCTGCCTTCTCATGCAAGGGTTAGCAATGTGTGGGTCTCATGGCAATAGATCCAGCTCATCACCCCAACTCCTTAGGACCACGCTATTCTCTAGCATTTACCCAGCCTGTATCCCCTGTCACCGGGGGATTGGGGTTTTTTTGGGCCCTCACTCCCTTTCTGAGGCTGCCCCTCGTTTGCCCACGAGGACAGCCGCAACCCAGTTGCCTGTGCCCGCATGGGTCCCCAGGTGATCAGAAAACCTTCACTGCAATCAGGGAGCTTTCAGAGGTCCGCATCCCTAGCCAAGCCTCCCCCTGATCTCCCCGCCCAGCCGTAACACAGAGAACTAATTTTGAATGCAAATGAACTTCCCAGCATGCTACTTTGGACATTTCATGTGTTAATAAACCTTACAAAATACCACATCAATTTATTAGCAGGAGATGGGGGCTCTTCTCTCCTTAGTTGAAATGGACTGCTCCTCTTCAGGTGGAGCTTTCTCAGAGCTCCCCATAGCCTCAGAATATATTCTAGGAACTAACAGTGTCAGCACCGTACTGGCTATCTTGTAGTGCTTCCCACTCAGATTGTAATTCTGGGCTAGTAGAGAAAATTTCTGTAACAATTTAGTCAAATGCAAAATTTCACTAAAATGTCTGCAATTGCTGCAATGCAGAATTCACTGGGCCCCAAATATAAACTTCTCCTCTCAGTATAGTATAGGCAAAGGCTATGTAAGTTCTCAATATCTCTTACCCCTGACCATGCTCTATCCCTAACACACCCTACCCAGCTGATGCCTCTCAGGGTGAACTCACAGGTAACTGCTAAACTCAGATGTCCTAGGGGTCCCAGAAGCTGTATAATCAATCAGCCCTGGATGATCCCTGGATCGTCATTGTGTGTGAGTGATGCACTCTGATTTTCTAGCTCCACTTTAAACTCTGATCTGATGATCTGTTTAGATCTGATCTATTTGTCAGATCCAAGTTTAAAGCGGGGCTGGAACTCAGTGTGTCTCACTCACATGCAACAGTGACCTGGGGCTGATTATACAGCTTCCAGGGCCCTACGGACATCGGCGTTTAGCAGTTACATGTGAGTTCACCCTCAGTCTTGACTCACAGCCCCCCTCCCCACCCTGCTACTCCAGCCCTGGATTTTCCCAACACACACTGCTCATCCAATGCTCCTCACTCCTAACCTGCAGCCCTCCTCCTATTCAGCCCTGTGCTCCCCCAGTACACATAGTTCAGCTGATGCCCTTCAGCCCCCCTGCTTTTTCGTTTCTAGGCTTCCCTGAAACGTAAGCAGCTTGTTGGGATCAGTGATATGATGTTTTAATGAGATGATCCGAGAACTAGCTTGAAACCCAGCAAACTCATTTCTCTTGTGGCCTGATCAGTTTTAAACTTGCTCTACTGTTTGCCCTCTGTGACAGCTTCTCCAGCAAGTGACAACAAAGGCTCCTTGATTTCTGGTGATAAGGGAGTGCCCGTCCACTTCCTTTCTGTCTCCACACCCATCAAATCCCTTCTGTGTAGGGAGCTGGCTTTGTCCCCTCTGGCTAGATTTGATCAGCCCAGACGCAGATGGTTCTTTGGGAGAACAATCCTGTGAGGAGTCCAGACTGGCAAGAATGGTGCCCTTAGAATGGGCAGTGTCAGCCCAGCCAGAACTCAGCAAGTCAGTCGGCCCATTGAGAAAGCATCAGACAGGGTGAAAGAACAAGAGAGCCTGTCTGAGTTCCAACAGAAGCCTCTGGCTCCTCTTCCCATGTCCCATCAGAACTCAATCACAGCTGATGAGCTCCAAAATAACTAATTTACAGCAGGGCCAGCTTTGTGTGTGAAAGATATGAGCTTGTGTGTATTTGTGCCTTGTGTTTTGGTGTAAGCGTGATCGGTGTGTATTGTTTGTGTATTTGTATGTGTTGCATGGTGTTTGTGTACGTGGGTGTGTTGTGTGTGTGCATTGCATGTACATGCATGTTTGCAACTTGTGTGTGTCAGGATCTATGTGTCTTTTTTCCCATAAGATATGTGTACGTGTATGCTTGTGGTGTGCATGTAAACAGTGGTAGCTCGAGGTTTTGCTACCTTTAGGCAGAAATTTTAAATGAACCCTTATGGTTTATCAATCCTTATGCTCTCTGCAGCACACAGCCAACTTAGCCTGAGCTGCTGAAGCTGAAATCTGAGCTTAGTCCTACCTACTTCTTCTCCCCCTTCCTTCCAGACTGGATGAGAGGTGAAGAGACTGAGCAGAGCTAAACTCATCTCTGATTGGCCAGGTGGTAAACCCTGCTTCTTCCTTTTCCTGCTCCAGAGCTGAGCCAGTGGCAGTGGCTGAGGCTCTGTAAAGGGCCTTAGGCCGTTTTTAGACGGGGGGGGGGGCTCACACCTGCAAATCACGTGCCAGTGAAGCAGCACTCGGGCGGGGTTTAGATGGGCAGGGATGTGCCTTATCCCCATTTGCACTTTCTTTAAAGGCGCTAATGAAAGTTTCATTAGCACCTTTAAAGAAAGCGTGAGGGGGATAAGGCACCTGTCCCTGCTTGTCTAAACCCCGCCTGCGTGCTGCTTCACTGGCACATGATTTGCAGGCGTGAGCCCTCCGTGCATGTCTAAAAACGGCCTTAGAAAGAGAAGGGCTGTTCCTGCCTTAGCTCCCTGCAGTCAGGAGGGAGAAGGGAAGAATGAGCGCCTGCCCTCTCCAAGAATGCTTGGGGGGGCGGGGAGGAGGGCATCATGGCACAGGAGTGTGCATGAGAGAGAGTGAAGGGGGCTTATCCTAGCATAACAGTTTGTGTGTTCTTTGTGCCCAGCAGGGCCCTAGGCAGTTGCCGATGACATTTATCTTTAAATCCACCTCTGCACATAAATATTGTGCGTGCAGCATGTGTGTGAGAGCGTATTACAATGGTTCTTTGCATTTGTTGTACGTGGGTGCATGGTGCTTATGTAATTGCATGTGTTGTGTATGCTTATATGGTAATGTATGTGTGCACATCTGTGTACTCAGCATGTCTGAATGTGTCAGGGTCCTTGTGTGTCTTTTGTTTCTGTATGTGTGCATGTGCATGCTTGTGTATGCACAGATATTGGGCTTGTGCGTGTTGCAGTGTGTGCTTGCGTGCATGTCTCTTGCATGCGTGCATGTGATCTGTGCCTTTCAAAGAATAAACTCTTCCTAGCGAGCAGGAACAAAAGCTCTTTTCTTCTCCAAATTTGTAGTGATTCCTGTGGAGAATAAATTCAGCAAATTGCCCCGACTGACAGCAGCTTGGCCCAGGGGGGGAAACATCACTTTGGATCATTATGTTCCAAACAGCTTAAAATATTTTGTCCTAGAAAAGATGGCATCAAATGCACAAGAAAGGGGCTTGTTTGAAAAGCTGTGGCTTTGAGCGGCTTTAGGGGGCTACTTGAAAATAGTATTTTTATCTTAATGCACACGAATTCTTCCTGCCTCACTTTCTTTTTTTGCTTGTGTGGTTGGTTCAGAAATTCGTACAGGAAGGAAATGGCTGGATTGGCTTCAGGCTTCATGGAGGTTTCTACCTGCAGTCCCAGACCCAGTCTTGCCATCAGATTCAGGCAGAAGGATCCTGAGTCCCAGGACCACTAGTCAAAAGGGTCTTACCAGATCAGGGACCAAAGGGAAGTCTTCTATCTTGCCTGAAAGATTTGACTCAAAGATTGATGACTAAAGGAAAAGGGCATCTCTGGAAATCATGGCTGGAACTGATGCACTAATCCCTGTGTTTGTGTTTGAGGTAGGCAAACCTCTGAGGGCCAGTATAGTCCAGTGGATAAGGTTCTGGACTTGGACCTGGGAGGCCAAGATTCATATTCCATCTTAACCATGAAATTTGGGCAAATCACTCTATTATATCTGTAAAATGGGAATTATAGTCACCTACCTCACAGGGTAGATATAGATACTAGATAAGGCTTTTAAACTAGATAAGGCAGGGATGGAGAACCTTTTTCTTCCCTGGGGCCACTTTGGCAATTGGCTGAAGCTGCAAGGGATGCATAGAAGTTGGGGGTGGGGGTACTTAAGGAGCATGCTCAGGAAGAGAAGGGGGCAGATCATAGATCTGTCCCCTATCCATGCGCACATGCCCTCATCTCTGCTCCCTTCTCCTGAGTTCACTCTTTCAGTGTTTGGGAGTAGGAACTAGATCCAGAGGCCAGATCCAGGAACTGGCAAGGGGCTCAATAAAGCTAGCCATGGGCCACATTTGGCCCCTGGGCCTGAGGTTTCTCACCCCAGTGATAAGGCTTTTGAAACTCTGAAAGTGCTATAGAAATTATGAAAGAAATCTTGCCTCCAGCATAGCCTTCAAACACTCTCTCATACGCAACTTTCATGCCAACATAATGTGCAGGAAGTGCCTGGGCTAACATTGCTCCATTTCATGCGTTGACTTATTCTAGTTACCAGGGAAAATATTAAACACCATGTTCTCTTACTAATAACTTGAGTTTCTTGGACAAGCTTTGAAGACAACCCGTTTCCCCTTCCCCTTGGGATGCTTAGCAAACATGCTGAACAGAGATAGTAGTGTGGGTCACCTCCCTGTACGCCTGTCCCTATCTGGGGCCCTGCTTGTTTTTAATGGTGTTGTAGTGACAGAATAATGTCCATAGCTGAGAAACAAGGGTTTGGTGAAATGGTGCCCTGGATGAATGCTCAAGCCTTTTCCAGCAGGGGGGCATGGAAAGAGTTCAGACTTGGTGGAGTCTTGCTTATAAGCAGAAGAGGTGGAGAGGAATTGTGGGGATGGAGAATGACTGTGTTAGAATCATAGAGCTGGAAGGTACCTCAGAGGTCATCTAGTCCAGCTCGCTGCTCAATGCAGCTACAGTCTCCCTGGCAGATGGCTGTCCAGCTTCTGTTTGAAAACCGCTGGTGAAGGAGAGCCTACGGTCACCCTAGGCAATTTGTTTCACTGTTGAACAGCTCTTACCGTTAGGAAGGTCTTCCTAATGTTTAACTGAAATCTGCTTTCATGTGTGCTTGGACTGTGAGCTGTGACCACCCTACTTCTTGGAGAGAACAGTTGTGTCAGTTGGGCCGAGGGGGGGAGCACTCTTTCTTCCCAGTCATTGGGTACTCTTTCTTTGGTACCCCAGAGTGGCGGTACAGGACTCTGTGCTGCAGGGAGTCATGCCCGGGGCACTCTCCTCCCACCTCAAGGCACTTTGATGCCCCAGGGGGAACTGGTAAGAAGCAGCATGAGTGACTCAGTAAGGGGCACATTGCCTCCTGCTGAGTTGCTTCTGACTAATACCCTAGCATAGCACACATTGCTAGGGTGTCCTCCTGTACTGCGGGGAGGCACTCCCTTGTGGGTGAGATCCTGAACATTGGAGCTCTTTTCCCTGGACTTGGATCACGTTAGCCCTGCTAGCCTGACTGCATGTGCACAGGGTTTATTCCATTCTCTCTCTAGGCCTCAGTAGTTTCAGTTGAATAGAGGGTGTTTGTTTTTTTTGCTACCCATGCTGAGCTGTGCCACAGTTTTGCCGGTGGAGCCTGCCCAGAGGCTGCTGCATTTCCATGCTGGATGAAACCACCCTCCTTTGGCCTGGTTGTGACATGAAATCTTAGGAATCAACTGCAGGAAAGTCAAGCTCTGAATTTGTCCCTCCCTGGGTCCCCTCAGAGTCCAGGTTCATTCCGTGCAACTCCCACTCACATGTTTAGTGTGTAGAGTCTAATACATGGGCAGCCCCCTGCGTGTATTTCATGTGAATTCATACGGTCCCTACTCACAGATTTAGCATGACCAGCCTAATACACGAGCAGGCATTCTTCCCTGCCCTGCTCCAACCTCTCCCCCCTTCTCAGTATCCCACCCCCTGGCATGAATCACAGCTGCAACGAACCATGGGAACAGGAAGCTGCCCCAGCTGTTCCTTTCTTCTGGACTATTCTGACTGCAGAAGATAGGCCAGTGCCTGCTATCCCTGCGGTTCATACCGGGGTTTATAACTGCCAGCACTTAGCGACTGTAATTAACTGATTGCTGTGCACATTACACGGAGCTTAAGTAGCAAATTGCATACTTTATTGAGTGCCTATAGTGAAAAATGAAAGTAAAAAATTAAATCAGAAGCAATCAATCTTTCAATGCTGCCATCCAGATTCTCGCATCCACAACTCACAGCGATGCACTGGCAGGAAGCAGCACAGTTTTATCAAGGTCTTGCATTCTGCTGTGTTTCAGTTTGCATCAAACCCCCAGAAAAGCATGCACCTGTTATACCCCCTCTCTGTCATCTTCTGCATCACTGTAGAGTGCGGGTGGAAAACATCCCCACTTGTGAGGGCTTCCTGCACTTCTTTGAGTGTCCAAACCTCACATAGGGCAACAAGCTCCCCTTCAGTCACTTCACATCCCTGTATCTCGAGGGACTGGTTTCCCCAAAGATATTAATCTTTTCAACCCGATCAAGGCACTCCCAGTGGCCCCTTGGATATACTCTCACTGTCACCAGGGCAGTGATGAGAAACAATGGCAAAGGAGGTTCAGCTCCTGTTATTGACAGCTTTACTTTTGGCAGTGCACAAACCTCGAGAAATCACTTGCTCTTATTTGGATCCCACTCTCTCACTTCATCTGGGACTCCCACTGTTTAAGAACATAAGTAGTGCCACGCTGGGTTAGACCAGTGGTCAGTCCATCAAGCCCAGTATCCTGTCTCCAACAGTGGCTAATCTCTGTCTCTTGGAAGAAGTACACAACAGGTCACAAAGGGCAATCCATTCCCTATTGTTCCAGCCACCAACAGTAAGAGGTTACATCCCCAAAATCTACTTGACTAATAGCCATTAATGGACCTATCCTCCAAGAACTTATCCAATTTCTTTTTTAAAACTAGCTACACTACCGGCCGTGACCACTTCCTCTGGCAGTAAATTCCACAAGTAAAATACTTTCTCTTATTTGTTTTAAATATGCTGCCAGTTAATTTCATGGAGTGTGTCACGGAGGAACATAGGGTCACACACGTGTAATACTGGCCTACATGTAGACTACAAGCCTAGTAAATATGTAAAGCAAAACATGCAACATGTATGTAATGTTACAAT
>QEPC01001877.1:1575946-1595241 GCA_003113815.1 Sphenodon punctatus | reverse complement strand
GGGAGGGAGGGGGAATGTTTGTGGGAGGAGTAGTTTTAAATTATTTATATTGTGATTTTATGTATTTTATTATTGTTTTAGTTGTGAGCTGCCCCAAGATGCCAATAAATGTAAAGAAAATAATAAAATAAAATAAAATTTAAAAAAACCCGCTGTAGCCCGATCATGCAGAAGGTAGCCTGGGCTGTTTCTCCGGAGGTCTCCAGGATCAGAGCCTGGGCTAGTTCCTAATACGCCCAGGAGAAATCCAGGGCAAACTTCCAGAAGAGGCTCCAACAAACCTGCCTAAGTGGGCTGCCATCATGTTTGTTAACACTCTACATCTCAGCTGGGGGGGGTGATACCACAATACTTCCATTTATTTACGCTGTTCATCTGAACACTGCCGAAGGAGGGGAGTAGTTACTTTGATTCAATTAAATCAGGTAGGTACTTTGGTTTACCTTTGTCACAACCAGTCATAGTCCAACCCTGAACTTTGGGGCTGAGCTGGGAAAGAAAAAAGGATGTGTGTGTCAGAGGCTCTGTGCACACATTTGTACGTACCGGACTGATGGTCAGCCTATTAAAAAGTCAACATTCTTAAATATGTGCATTGACTTTGGCTCTAAAGTTTTAGTTTTAAAAAGACACCCAGAGGATCACAAAATTGAATTAGTGACAGTTCCTTTCCACATGCTAAAGAATCATCTTTCACAAACACTTTCACACCCCTCCTACCTTTTTTAGTTTTCATCTTGATCCTAGGCACACAGCTGTCTCCTGCCTGGGTGTTAACTTTCTTTGTTATTTGATAGCAATGCATATCTCAAGCTTATTAGAGTGAAAAACAGTGCCCCACTCCCAGCAATGAATAGGGAAGGAAGTCACAGCTCTTTCTTCTGCTGGATTAATGAGGTATTAATGATCCTCTTTGTCTGCTGAGCCTGGTGCAAGATAACAAAACCCGTTACTGTGCCAGTCAGAAGGGCACTATTGGAAGGTATGCCATCCCCTGTGCTGATGCTTGTCCCACATGGTTGACCTGAATGGCCATTTGGGCCCACCATGCAGGGCAAGTGAGCAGCCAACACAGAGCTGGAAAATTAAGGTTTAAAATACACATTACACTGGGTGGGTGTTTCCAGTGTGAAGTGCTCACCTAGCATAATGTGTATTAGCCATCTTAATGGCTTGCTCAGGTTCACACAGGAAGCCTGTAATAAGTCAGGACTTGAACTCAGCTCTTCCAACCCCCAAGATAGTGCTCTAATGCCGTAGGTATGGGGGGGCGGCATATAAATAAAATAAAATAAATAAATAAATAATCACAGCACCATTTTTCCTGTCACCCGCAATTAGCCTTACTTAGTGAATCCACAAGAAGCTGTGGGAATGACTTTTCATGGTGTCATCAGAGCTGAAACACCATGCGATTCCCCCTGACCTGTGTGTTAGGTGGGGATACATTTTCACTTCTACACACATGCACATATGCTCGCTCTCACACACACCAAGCATCTCACTTCTCCAGCTTTCATGAGCCCAGGAGATGTGCTGACCTCAGAAATTATTCAAACTTCTGAGAAGTTGTTGATAAAATGCAGAGATCTAATAGCATCTCCCTACCAGTCAGCCCCAGCTGTTGTCCAGGAAGTGGAGCCATTTGGGGCCTGGTTGGCAGGCTGGGAGGATTGCTAGCAGGCAGTGAGTCTTTCACCGCTGACAGCTGTTAACATTGAACACACTTCCTCATGTGCCATGACAAAAAGCTAAAGGAGCATGTGTTTAGTGAGAAGAGGAGACTGAGGAAGGGTGTGATAGTGGTTTACAGGTGGTTGTCAAAAAGATGGAGACCAAGCATTCTTTATGAAGTTGGAGAGCAGGACAATACAAGAACTAGTGGGTTTAACTTTCAGAGGGCTAGATTTAGGTTAAATATTGGGCTAAGCTTCCTGATTGTACACATAGATGGACAGTGAAGCATGTTCCCAAAGGAGAGGTGAATGAAGAGCTAAAAAATAGCTCTTCATTGGAAGAGCCAAAAAATAGTTTGGATGCACATCTGTCAGGGACCTTTTAGGGTGAATTCATCCTGTTTGTTTAGGGAGGAGACTAGATGACCTGCAAGGATTGCCAAGATCAATCCAATCCACACTCACTAAGGGTCGGGGCACCTTTTGCTGGGGCACCTCATGACATCAAACAACTTCCCCAGCAACCTTTGCTCTTGTGACAGTAGGGTTGCCAGATATCCCCTTTTTTAGAACCCTACAGCTTCGTGGCACTTAATGTACATATCTTATTTCAGTTTCCCTCAGCTCTGAAGTGTCCCTTATTTTTAAAATTTTTATCTGGCAACCCTAGGCCACAAGGAGCCATGGCAGCTGGTCCCTAAAAGGAGAAGCTGGAAGTCTGGTTCCCAAGTTCTTTGGGCATAGTGCTCAGGGGGTGATAGGGAACTGGGGGTTGCTATGCTTACCTATGCCAAGCCAAGGTTGTCCAGGAAGAGCCAGATTTTTCTAAGCTCTCTGCTCTCATTTGGGCACTGAGCCTCCACCAGCTACCTCTGGGTTTGATGGGCCATGGGAACGGAGTCTGTTGAAAAATCTTGCTCCAGCTGTGTGGGCTGAGCACTTGGGAATCCAGCTATGGGATCTACTTAGCCACAGTGGGGAGTGCTCTGTGCTCAGGTCAGGTCCTATTTGGATAAGTACTCACAGGACCAGTGGCCCTCCCACACAAGGCACCAAGCAATTGTTTCCTTCTCCAGTGCTTTATTATATGGTGCCTTCACCTGTTCATATAATAGTCTCTCTCCAGGGCACTTGAAACCACAGGCCCCTTCACCAACCTATACGCAAATCCCTTGATAATGGATTTTCCCAGGTCACCTGAAAATGCAGGCCCCTAGTTCTACTAGCCACGCTCTTCCAACCCTCTTCTCTGTTAGGTGGGCCTGGGCTTCCCTCTTATATAGCCCCAATTGAACTCAGCTTCAGTTAGGCTTCCTTGGCTGCAGTTGTTAGTAGTAGTGCATCCTAGTCAGTCAGGGAGCCAATCCTACCACAACTCATCCCAGCTCACAGGCACATTGCTATATACCCCCATTGGGTGTTACAGTCCTATTGTGTTATATCGGCGGGTGTAACAGGGACTCTGGGATAAGTATTGTCAGGATTCTGCCCCTGCAAACACAGACCCACATAGGAACCCCACTTTAAAAGGTCCTCTTTATTCAGATACGTGCTCAGTCTTCAAATACAGCACTATACAGTTCATGCCCCTTGTTGGGTTCTTCCTTAGGTCCCACCTGGCTAGGCCCTGACTCTCCGGCCCAGGTTACCAAACCCCACAGCCCCTCCTGGGTTGACCCTTCCTGGTCAGGCACAGTCCTCACCTGTAACCAGGTTTTGGCTTTAATCCCTTGAGAGGTGTCTGCTCCCAGACCCCTCTTGTTGATCAGGCACAGGCCCACCTGACACCTGGCTCTTCTGTCTTTCCCAACATGCCCCCTTTTGGGTTCAGCTGAGGCATCTAAAATCCTGGGCTGGTTTGGCCCACCCCCGCTCAGTTAGCCATTCAGCCTATTCCCACTGGCTCTAGAAGCTTACACAGCAATCACCTAATGCAGCCCCTTTATTTCTTAGGGATTGCACCCACATCTCCCTTTAGCACTTCAAAGGTGCAATTCCCTGTTACCACACATGCCTGTCTTTCTGGCCACAGTGCTACCTTTCTTAGCACCTGCTACAAGGACTCCTCTCTCTGTCCCATTGTCCTTTCTACACCCCCCCACAAACTGGGTTATAGCCCCCCCTTGGGGCTGTATTTCCTCCATCTCTTCCTCACTCACCAACCTTCCATCCACTCAGCTCCCAGATAAGCCCCCAAATGTAGCATGAGGAGGTCTTGTTTGGGTACGTTCTCACAGGGCCTATGGCCCACCAGATACAAGGCATCAAGCAGTTGTTTTTTTCAGTGCTTTATTATACAGTGCCTTCACCAGTTTGCATAATATAGTCTCTCTCCAGGGCACTGAAACCATAGGCCCCTTCCCCAACCTGCATGCATGCATGCATGCATGCATGCAGACCCTTGATAAAGGATTTCCCTGGGTCACCTGAAAATGCAGGCCCTTAGACCTAATTCTACCAGCTATGACCTCTGCAACAGGCTTTCCTTCCAGCCCTCTCCTCTGTTAGCTCTGTGTGTGTGTGTTTCTCTCTTATATAGCCCTGATTGGGCTCAGCTGCGCTTAGGCTTCCTTGGCTGCAGTTGTTAGTAGCTGTGTGTGCCCTGGTCAGTCAGGGAGCCAGTGATGCATCCCAGCTGTTTCAGGTCCTTATGGAGCATGGGTAGAAAGGAAAGGACATTTCCCCCATTGAGTTTATGGTAGTGCAGAACCAAACCTCAATTAATCTGAGCCCCTGACAAGGCCACCACAGCGGTTGTGCGGGGATGGAATTAAAAGAGGGGCCTGCCCCCATGCACGATTCTTCTTCCTGTTGGCATTTGAGCTTCTTAGAAGCTGGATGAGTGGGCAGAATCACTGCCCATTGGGCTATGGTTGTTTCTCTGCTCTGGTCACATACCTCCATGACCTGTGTGTGCTCACTGCCCAGTGCAGCCAGCTTCCCCCTCATCCATCCATCTGCTCGGCATCCCCACAGCTAGGATGATTCCATACACATCAGTCTCCGTAACTTGCTTATCTCTGCCTCCCTCCCACTCCTGCCATGATGCACATGGGCTTTTTGTGTCCCTGCGCTCCTCGCATTCCTTCTGATACTGTCCAGATTACCAGCCCTGAGCTACCGATACACCTTGACTCCTGCACCTTGACCTCTTGACTGTTGGGCATGCAGTTCAACTGGGTGGCAGGTAATTGTCAGGGGAGAAAGTATGGGAGGAATCAATCTCCATGTGGGCTGGAAGCTGGAGTCTCCCTCCCACTACATGCCCATTAGGTCTAACATGGCTGCAAACAGCGCCAGCAAGATGGGTGGTTTGGCTGATGGGGAAGATTCAGTTAGATGCTGTAGGGCTGAGTCACCCTACCCAGGTCTATCTGGTGTACCTACTCAGCAGAGGTAATGGGCTGGCCATCTAGCCCTCAGCTTTGTGACATCTTGGACTGGATTCTCATCATGGGTGAACCAATCTAGCTTGATTACATCAAGCACCATTGGGGAGCAAGTTTTGTCTTGCAGAGGGGAGTACCTACTACCGGCCTGCTGAGAGTGACCTTGAGCAAATCCAGCCCTTTGTCTTGTCTTTTCACATTGCAAGTTCCTTGGGGAAGGGACTGTTTCTCTCTCTTTGGTTAGTGCCGACCACAGTGGGGCCACAATCTGATCGCAGACCGCTAGTAGCTACTACTACTACTAGACCTGCTCTGGTAGGCCAGCTGAAGCACAGGTTCCAGTCCCAGCAGTAGCAGTCTAGTGAAGGTGCCCCTGCTTTCACCTTGAATCCTGTCCATAGGATAGATGTTCACCTGAGGTTGCTATAAACAATAGTATTTAAAAGTCTTGGTTTTAAGAGCAGTCTTCTTGCCTGTTAATCTGGGAATTGGTCCTGGAAAGAGAAGTTCTGAATGCCAGTCTCCTGGAAACTGCAGTATGGGGGCCAGAAAACACTTGACGCATGATGTAGCAGCACAGACAGGAAAGATGGTGCATGGAGGTTAAAATTCTGGCCTGGGATTAGGAAAGCTATGTTCAATCTCCTGCTCTTCCACAGACATCCCTCCTCCTTCAGTAAGTCACATGACATGGACCATAAACCACCAACTCCGGAGAAGTCCTATAGAAGCCCATAGGGAGTCAGTAGTTTCCAAGATTTCCCCCTCGGTAAATAGGGGGAATGGCCCTGCCCTGTTTCAGGAGAGTGTAGTAAAAATAAATCCATTTACCAGTATTTATTATTTTATTTTTTATTTTAATTATTTATTATAAATATTTATTAGCCGCCCCTCATGCCTACGGTATCTCAGGGCAGCTTACAACATAAACCACACAAATAAAATACCCTAAAAATCCATTTAAAAATACATCACCCCATTCATCAAATTTAGAATATCATAAAAATGTCTTTAAAATACCCCCCAACTACCCCACCCTCCCCTCCGAAGGCCTGGACGAACAGGCGATGAGATGGCGATGCTCTGACACGGGGGGGAAAGGTGGCTAAGGAAAAGCTGTTAGTTGCAGTTCTTTTTTTTGAGGGGCTCTGTGATTCTCACCTATGGGATCATTGCCTGCCCCCACAGGCTTGCCGGAGGAGCTCTGTCTCTGTTACAATGTGCATGTCAAGAGTGACAGAACAGCCTAGAAGAGGAGAAGCTCTTTTCCTCCTCCTCCTTCCCCCTTGTGCAGGCTTTTTGTCTTTCCATAACACAGGAAAGCTGAATTTTCTTCTCTTCCAGTCAGCAGCCCACTGCACAGAACCATCTCGAAAAACTCAGTTACTGATAAGTAGGGTGGCCATAGCTCCCCTTTAAAAGAGGACGCTTATAGAAAATCAAAATACATGTTGCAGGGCTGCATTGGTTCATGTATTTTTCATAAACATCCTCTTTTAAAGGGGAGGTATGACCACCCTACTGATAAGTAACCATTGTCTTATCGGTGTTAGAATCTAGTGGTGTATGCCAAAACCATTCCGAACCATGCGGAACCTAAGTTAAATAGGTGCTGTGTTCCTCTCCGGAGGGGCACAGTGTAGGGAAGGGTTTGGGGATCCTCTGGCTGGGTGAGAGTCAGGAATTTGTTCCTAGCCTACTGTCATCTGGTGATTTCTCTCCCTCTTCTCTCCTTGCCAGAGCAAGGGAGCTCAGAACTGTGGTGCCCAAAGCTCGAGGAGATTATCCAAGCTTTCCACCACTTGGGAGCCAGCATGTCTGCCTTGTACTCCAACGGACTTGTCCAGCCAGAGCTTAGACCTAAAGACCTGAGGTGAGTTTGCTTTTATCTTTAGGGAGCTTATTCAGATCCTCTTTTTTGTTTGTGTGTTTCTTTTGTTTTGTTTAATCCAAGGATGGGGAACTTTATCCCTCCCATGAGCCACTTTGAAAGTTAGTGGAGGCTCTGTGGCCTTCATAGGAGATGGGAGCAGTGGTGTTTAAGGATGGGAGTAAGAAGAGAAGGGCTCAAGAGGTGGCCAAACTGTGGCTCAGGAGTCACATGTGGCTTTTGGACAGTTCAGGTGTGGCTCTCAGGCAGGGCTGGTCCTGGACCTTGCATTGCCTGAATGGTACTGTGCCTTACTTCATTGCACCGAGTCTCAGCAGCTGAATCACTGCTGCTCCCCAGAATCTCAGCATCCAGGACTGCAGAGATTCTGTGGGTGACCAGTGTCACCCACCAATGATGGAGGAGGAGAGGTTTGTGGATGTGTGCATGCATGTGTGTGGATGCATGCGTGGGTCTGTGTGTGGATGCATGCATGTGTGTCACTGTTCATGCATATGTGTGCGCATGCAGACAGCTCATTTGTGTGTGTGTCTGTGTGAGTGTGCGTGTGTGTGTGTCTGTGGATGGTGCATGCATACATGCAGATGTGTGCATGCATGTGTCTGTGCGTGCGGATGTGTGCATGTATGTGTGTGTGTCTTTTGGCTCTCAACCATATGAAGATTTTGATACATGACTCTTAGAGTTGGAAACTTTGGCCAACCTGATCTATGCCTGGAGTTGCCACGAATGCCACCTCTCACTATGCCATGGATCCATCCCCTGTCCTTGAGGACATGCCCTCATCTCCACTCCCTTCTTATCTCCTAAGCTTGCTCTTTCAGTGATTGAGGGTTGCTTGAGGTAGATCGAAGAACTGGAGAGAAGCCAAATCCAAAACAATCCAGGACTGGATTTAGCCCCCAATGGTCAGAGGTTCCCCACCCCTGCTTCAAGCTCTGAGTGAAGTGGGGTGCATGCATGTGCCATCCTAGAGAGGTGGCTAGAGTTGGGAGACTACGCAGGACTCTGGACGGAAAATGGGAGATGTTACTTTGCAGAGAGTAATCCCTTTGGGGCAGAGGACTGGGGGCTGGTACCAGCACAGAAACTTTAGGATCATACTGTATATAAATGTATTTATATCAGTACTTCTAACCCGTCCCCTCCTGCCACACGGCAGCTCGGGGTGGCATACAACAAATAGAAATACAAAGTAATAAAGCAATAGAAATGAAATAATTAAAATTCATTAAAATGAACAATCACAGGGCCAGACTAAGGGCGAATTCACACGTGCAGCAATTATCTGGATTTTTAAAAACTGGTTCTCAATAGTTCGCTGTTAACAAGTCCTGTTGCATTCACATGCATGCCATACCGTTTTTAAGTACAGCGAAATAATGCATTCAGACCTTCTTGTAGTGCGTGCTTACCCGGCTGCTCAGTGCGGTTCAGTTACAGGAAGTGGCCTGTGGGGAGCCAGAAGGTTGCTACTTTGTAGCAAAGTACAACTTTGCTACAACCTTTGCTACAACTTTGCAACAACCTTTGCTGCAACTTTGCAAACTTTGCAACAACCTTTGCTACAACCTTTGTAGCAAAGGTTGCTACTTTGTAGAATCAGGGAATAAAAACGGAGAGCCTGAGGCTGCTGGAAAGAAGCCCCTCGCATAGTGAGGCGCGCTGCTTCTCTCCCTGGTTTCTTTCCGGTATCCCGCTGCTGCTACTGCTGCAGCACTACGGTAGAGGCAGAGGCAGATGATTGAAAGTCCCTTGGAGGGAAGAACTTTTTTGGGGAGAAGCATGGAGGGGAAACATGGAGGGGAAGAACTTTTTTGGGGAGAAGCTGGCTGCAGCCTGCACCCAGCGAGGCAACTACAGGGCTCCAGCTGGTCTCACTGCTTCCGGTAGGGGCAGGAGTAAAACAGCGCACTTGGAAGCACGGTTGCATTCACATCAGAAAAGATTTCACACCAGTTAAAACCAGTACGATGTTGCTTTCACACTGCTGTTAAGTGCGGATTTATTGAAAACGGACAGCAAAAAGGTAGGTTTGAGTAGCTTAGAAAGTCGGATTTCTTTAGTGCGATATTGACCGCATTTAATCGAATTTATGTGTTCAGACATGCATGAAACATTCGTTTTTTAAAAAAATTCGCAAAAATCAGAATGTCTGAATCCCCCCTAAAACCCCACCAAGCCCCCCAAAAAACAAAACACAAAACATCCTCCCACCCACTACAGTACCCGTCTCCCTCACCAGCGGCCTGGCGGAACAGCCAGGTCTTACAGGATTTACAAAAAGAAATATGTCAGTGTGCAGTGTCATGTCTGATCTTGGTGGGGTTGCTGGAGCTCCAAGATGAGTGGCGATCTTTCCATGGCTTTGTGCTGTCACATGGTGCCCAGAGAGGCTGCTTCTTGGTGTCTTGCCACTCTCATTGGCTCTCACTGATCTTTACTCTGTTCCCCCGAGGGGGCTTTCTCCATCCTCCTTTTTCTGCCTGACTCCCTCTGAAAAGCAGGCACTTGGCACCTACCATTACACCCACTCATTGGGCAATTGCTCTTGAAATTGGCATCGTACATGGCCCTGGGCACATACCACCCGTGAGGTTGTCGAGGGGGGCTGACAGGGCATGTTACATTAAGCAGATCAGATCCCTGCTTAGCTTGGTGTGATAGCCCCTCCTCTCGCCTTCTTCCCCTCTGCCCAATCACAGGTCCCAGCTTCTCTCTCTGCTAGCCGTCAGTGAGTGAAATAGGAGGTGAACCCAGCTGTGGCTCCAGGCAGCCAAATGGGGCAGAGTAATGAGGCATCTGTGCTTGGTGTAATCGTATGGATGGGCCCCTTCAGAGGCGCTGGAATCAGAGGAAGCCAGTGCTCCTCCAGACACATATGCCAACATCTCTCCACTCTTGTTCTTGCAAGGGGACCCACATAGAAGCGAGCATGGTCTAGTGGATTGTCCGTGGTTCAAGTTCTGTCTCTGCTACTGACATTCTTTTATCCTTGGAACAAATTGCCTTAGTTTCTCCATCTGTGCAGTGGAGTGCTGCTGCTAAAACCTTTCCAGCTCTGGGTGTACATTGGGTACTAGGAGTGGGGGTGCAGGGTGCTATTTTATTTATTTAAATTTTTATCCCACCCTGTCCCAAAAGCTCAGCGTGGATTACAACACACACAATCATAAATAGACATAGATACACTCATTGAAATCCCTCCTCTCCCAGACCTCCCCAAACCCTCATGCCTGCTTGTCAAATACTTGGCCATATAAAGGAGTCTTACATTGCTGCCAGAGGATGAGTACTTAGGCTCAGACTCAGATGAACCTCCAGGAGAAGAGTCAGTGCGAGTTCCATAATTGTAGGGTAGTCATTGAGAACACCTCTTTGCACGCCCTTTATAAACTTGATGGGCAAGTAGTACACGCAAGAGTGCTGCTGACAGACCTCAGAGGCTGTGGTGGGGCATGAGGGAGGAGGCAGTTTTCCAGTGTGTGGTTCTAGAGGTGTTGATGCTATGGGTGTGGAGGGTGTTTGGGTGGGCAATGCCCTATAGTGCAAGGTATTGGGGTGGGTGATTCTGGAGTGGGTAATGCTGTGGGGGTGCAGGGTGTTGGGGTGGGTGATGCTCTAGAGGTGCAGGGTGCTGAGGGTGATAATGCTGTGGGGTGCAGGGTGTTGGGTGGGTGATGCTCTAGAGGTGCAGGGTGCTGAGGATGATAATGCTGTGGGGGTGCAGGGTGCTGAGGTTGATAATGCTGTGGGGTGCAGGGTGCTGAGGGTGATAATGCTGTGGGGGTGAAGGGTGTTGGGGTGGGTGATTCTCTGAGAGTGTATGGCGCTAGGAGTGATACTGTGTGGGGTAAATGGTGCTAGGAGCAATGATGTACGAGGGGTGCTGGGGTGGGGGTACACGGTGCTGGGGCAATGATGATGCTCTGGGGGTGTAGGGTGCTGGGGGTGGTGACACTCTGGGAGCATGGGATGCTGGGAGCAGGGATGATGGCTGCTTCCTGCTCTTGCTAACGGCACAGCTAAATGGCTAAATCCTGTTCTGGATTTGCCCCCCCAAGGAGCAGGGATCCAAATTCTGTCAAGGGAGACCTTGCTGGGATTTCAGGGGGAACAAAAGCCATGTTCTGGTGCTGAGCCCACTTTAAGGACTGAAGAGAGAAGTGAAGCAACTTTCCTAGCCCCTGCATTGGCTGAGCTTTCCGAGGGCTGTCCTCTCTTGTGTGCCAGCCCTTCCTGGCTTTTGTGCCACCACAGACTAGCCAGGGACTTGGTCTCAGCTCTGCTGTGCCCCCATTAGTGCTCTTGGATAGGCCTTTTGTCCAAGGGCCCTGGCAGAACCACACCAAGAGGCCAGAGCGCAGGAACACACTGCCCTTCCCCAGAGAGCTCTCAGCAACACCTATTGGGCTTGACTCTTCTCTGACCTGGTGTAAATGAGGAACTGCACTGCGATCTATAGAGCTGGGTTGTCAGAGCCACCCTTAGAATTTGCAGGGCCCAGGGCAAAAAGACAGCTGGGTTCTGTTCCTAGCCCTGCCACTGGCCCTGTGAACTTCCATCACCCCAGCATCTGAGTGAGCTCTGTACAGTGGGTGTCTCTACACATAACCCTTGCCATCTGTTTGACCTCCCCTCCAGCGTGGGGCTCCCTGTTACATTAGGTATCTCAAACACAGTACTTGCCATGTGATAAATACAGGTTTGCTGCCAACAACACATCTGGGTAACTTCTCTGGAGACCCAAAGTGCAGCTAGTTACATGGTACTTTGCTCAGTGCCACCACCTGACATGTGACATTGGTCAAGCCAGGCTACGAGAGAGGCATGGGAGCTTTCAGAAGTCACTCTACTTTCTGCATCGCTCCATGGTTAATTGGGGATGTGCCCATCAGAACCTCGAACTACCTACAGCTGGAAAGGACGGTGGACCTGTTTGCTGTACAATGATACAAGAGCTAATGGGAGTCCGGTAGCTCTTGGGTTCTCAAGCTGGGGAGGCATGGAAGGTGGTGGTGGTGGGAGGCACAAGAAAGACCCCAGTTGGCAAACACACACTCACTAAGCTAGGGGAAATCTCTGAAATAATGGCGTGGCAAGGAGGGAGAGAGAGAGNCCCGGGGGATGAGACACCCTTGAAACAGGAAAGGGGACGGGGGGATCTGGTGGCACAGGGGCATTGAGGGGGGCGGCCTGGGTGATAGGAGGGTGGGAAGGGGGAGAGGAAGAGAAGGAGCAAGATATGTGGGGGGGGGGAGGGGCCTTAACTGTCTACAACAGATACATGAAATGGGGAGTGCACAGTAAAAAAAAAAGGTTTAAAAGTACAGTTAAAAAAGTTTGAGAACTACTGCTGTAGCTGATACGTGGTGTTACGTAACTGTACATTGTCTCCTGTGTGGATGTCAATTGCACAATACAGTGGAAACTACAGGACTTCCATTCGATGATACAATGCATCATTGCAGGACAAATATTTACACGATTCCTGCAGTGAGTAGTTTGAAGTTCTGATGCTCTCTAACGGGGACGGGCAGAAATCCCAACCCCAGAAACTGTGTGCCAAAATCTTCTCATGGCCAAAAGCCACAGGCTGGGCACGCACGCATGTGCACGCACGCTCACCCCTCCTGCTTTCTGATTGGCTAGAGGAGCCAGTGCTCTATGGTCCTGGCTGCTGAGATTCTGAGAACCGCTGCGATTCAGTGGCTGAGACTCGAGTGCATGAAGTAAGACACAGAATCATTAAAGGCAGCAAGAGGCCCGGGCCCAGCCCTGGCTGAGGGTCGCACTCAAACTGTGTCCAAGAGGCACAGTTTGCCCAGACCTGCTCTATAACGGTGTGTTTACAAACCAGGCCCAGTACAAGGATGCATAAATAAACCAACCCGCCTCTGTGCCCTATCAAGCACTACAGACCCAACCATTATTGATCAAATTCCAACTTTATTAAAGAACATACGTTGTGTTTTGTTTCATTGCATCAGGTTACAATTTACAAGGAATAACGAAGTTTAAAGAACCCAGGATTCCCAGGCAGCACTACAAGCACAGCTGTGCATGGTCCACCAAGGGATAGCTCCTCTGTTTATGCTACCACCCAATGGACTCTTTCTTGCTGGACACAGTCCATAGAGTGGCAATGTAAACACAGAGCAGCATGGACATTTAATCATGCTGCTCCACCATGGGATGATGTCACGGTTACTACTACAGGGATGTGTAGAGACACTCAATGTGTTCCTCCCAGCAATCCCCCTGTGAGACAGAACATTGTACAGATGGGGAGCTGAGACAGGGAGTAAGTGACAGGGCCATTTAGGGAGTCTGTGACAGAGAAAGGAATTGCTCTCCTGAGCTCTAGCCTCATGTTCTAACCAGTGGCCCATCTATCCACTGCCAGATAGCAGATACTTGAGCAAATCATTCTCCCTCTCTATGCCTCTGCTTCCTCTCCCCTGGGATCTAGTTTGTCTGGAAGGTTGTTGAGTGTTGTGCCAGTGCAGCACCCAGGACACTGGGGTCCTGAATTTCATTAGGGACCCCAGGCACTGCTGTAATGATAAGGATGTTGGAACGACAGAGGCCAGCGTTCATTGTCAGCCTTCTGCTCTCTCCACCCAGGCAATTGTAGGGAACTGAACCTCCAGCCAGCCACCTCAGCTACTTTGGGTTCAAGTGATATTCACACAGGGAACCACTTCTGAGGAGCAACAGCAGATGTTGCTCTAAGATGGGCTGGAGCAATTGTGCGGAGCAGGACTGGTGGCCTGCCCCCTCCATATCTGTACCAGGGAGTTGCTGAGCCAGCCTTTCACCTTGTCAGGGCTTCCTATACGAGAGACCCTGCACGTGTGTCTTTCCTACAGCACATGCAAAGCCATTGCTGGAAGGTGCTGGATGCCTACTTCCCCTACCTACCGCCTAGGCCAATTTAGTTTGGAACAAGAGCAGAAGGCAGAGAAAGGGGAAATGGTCCAGGGCCACACAGTAGGGAAGTGGGCAACCAGGGTTCCATCCTGAGCCCCACTGCTGTTCTCTGCTCAATACATCATGGTGCCACCCACAGAGCTTGTCTGCTCGATGTGTCAGATACTTGTTGCTCTTTGGATAAATTAAGTTTTCCAGTATAAATAACCCTTTGGACCCCTGAACTTGGCTGGTAGCGTAATCAGCGCCCTTTAGTGCAGACCATAAACCTCCCCTGGCAGCAGTATAATGCAAAGGATGTGTTCAAGAGAAGCCCAGGGCTGGACCAGTAAGAGAGCTGTAACTGAAGGGCATCAGCAGAGTTGGAGAGGAGCAAGGGGTGGCTGGAATAGCAGGGGGGCTGTGGTTGGGATTGAGGGACACTGATGGGACTCGGGAAGTGGGCAAACCCAGGAGTGGGATGGCAGGAGGTTGGGATTGAGGTGAGGTTGGTGAAGCTGTAGAAGTGGGGTAGCCCAGGGGTGACATGACAGGAGGGCTTTGGCAGTGTGGGAATCCAGAGGTGGGATGGAAGAAGTGGCTGTGGGCTGGATTAAGGGGTGCTGTATGGGAAGCTGTAGAGTGGGGTTGAGGGGCTTGAATGGGGTGGTAGAAGTGAGGAAGCCCAGGGGTGAGATGGCAGGAGGGGCTGTGGGTTGGATTAAGGAATGCAAAAAGAGCTGTGGGAGTGGCGAAACACAGGGGCAGGATAGCAGAAGAGTCGGTGAGTTGAGATTAAGGGGTGTTGGCAGAGCAGTGGAACTGTGGGAGCCCAGGGATGGAATGGCAGAAGGAGCTGTGGATTGGGGTTTGGGGGGGGGGCTGTAGAAGAGGGGGGATCCTTGCCTAGCATCTGTCACCTGCCACGTCTCGATCCTTTGCTTTATGAGCCATTAGGTCCCAAACACTGTTTGAACCAGAACAGGTTATAAATCCTGGTGACGAGCTACAACTTGCGGGGGGCGGGGGGTGGGTTGGAACATAAATCTTCCTCTTTTAACTCCAGTCACAGCTCCAAATTTGGCAGAGAAAGCAAAACAAAAGCAGTTACCCAGCTAAATAATCCCAGGTCTCTGCACCAACACCAGGGCCCTAATTAAACAGTCTGGGAAGAAAAGTGGCAAAGAAATTACAGGAGGCTGGAGGGAAAAGATAACCAGCTACAGAGCTGGGGGCGGGGGACTGAGTGTTTGAATGAGTAGCCGGGCCAGGCAAGAGAGTCTGCCAGAGATGGGTCAGATGATTCTGCCTAGCTGGCCTATCACATGGATGATCTCTTGCTCACATCCCAGTTCTGTAGCCCAGAACCGTTCCCATACTGGAATGTGGTTCCTCCTTGCTGTGCTTGTCAGTAGCGGTTTCCCTGCTGATCATATTCCCCTTTGTGTGTCTCAGAGGCTAGTGGCATCACTGTGCTTTGACAGTCCCTTTCCACCTCCTTCAGCCTGACTCTGGGTAACAGCCACTTGGGAACAGCCACTGGGAAACAGACCCTGCTCACTCCTGCCATCAGAAAGACAAGGCACTCTCCCTCTCCATCCCCTCCAGCACCTACCAGATGAACCCTGCTCACGGTCTGGCCTGGCCTGGCCTGGCCCAGCCCTCCCTCCCTCCCCAAGGACCCATTTGCTGCCTGAACTAGGCTCCTGAGGGACCTTGCTTGTTGCAAGCCTGGAACTCCAGAGAACTTGTTGCCTGCCTGGAACTCCAGAGAACTGTGCTTGTTGCTTGGCTAAAGCCCTGCAGAGACCCTTCTCATTGCCTGGCCTGGACCCTGGGAACCTTGCTTGCTGCCTAGCCCAGGGCCCCTGTATAACTTGCTCACTACCTGGTGTACGGCCTCCAGGGACCCTTCTTGCTGTCCAGTCTGGAGATCCCACACACTGCCTGGCTTGGTGGGGCTGTGGGTATCCTCCGTACTGCCTGACCCAGGATCCCTCAAGGACTTTTCTTGCTGACCAGCCTGGGGCCCCTGAGGATTCTGCAACCTGGGGCTGCTGGTGAAAGAAATAAAAGGGGTTCACTGCCTTTCTGCACCTTGGGTGAAGCCAGTCCCTGTTCAAGAGGGATTCAGCTGTCCCTGTCCAAGAGGGGTTCAGCTGCTTTTCTGCACCCTGGGTGAAGCCAGTCCCTGTCCAAGAGAGATTCAGCTGTCCCTGTCCAAGAGGGGTTCATCTGCTTCTTCTGCTCTGAGCCAGGTGTAGCTCTCTCTGCCTGCCAGCAAACAGACTTCCCACCCACGGGATTAGTGGGCAAGTTTGCTTTGTTAAGTTTTATATTGTTAGCAGCTCATGGCAAGCTGCCAGCCCACCCCCCTCATTCTGGCCTTTGTGATTTGCCCAGCACCGATTCCCAGCCTCGCCCCCTCACACACCTGGGCTGACATAAATCAACAAGCTTTTACATAACAACTGTACACAGACTCTCTCCCTGCCAGATCCCCCTCCCAAACACTGCCTGTCTAGCTCTGGAAAGGGGATCCTAAGCTAAGCTAACTGCCTTAACCCAGCTCCATGGCTAGGCAGGCTGAACATACCAGGGAGACGGAACTCTCTCTCCTTAGGGGGTGTGTCTGTCATGGTCTGAATGTGGTACCCTGGTGGGCACAGGGGGCTGGCATTGCCACTGCGCAGGCTCCCAGAGGACCAGTCACAGCTGTCAGTTAAGGCTGAGCAGCAGAGCTTTCAGTAGAAGAGCTGAGTTTTCAAAGGGCTCTAAAAACGGATGTGGCTCGGCAGATTGTCTTGAAAGTTATGGGCTACATCAGAGCCCAAGGCTGTAGCTATTGGTGAATGTTGGTGTTTTTTTTAGCCCAGTAGTTCAGAAGATATAGACCCCTTATTAAAACTGGCAACCACCCTCACAGAGAGATTTCCCAGCTGCTGCACTGGCTGCCAACAGGGATTGACCACAACATTGGGCTGGATTCTGATTGGTGTAAACCTGGATGGACTTGGATCAACAACAGCAGGAAAGTTGCAATGGATTGACAGGGCCAGATGTCTAGGAAGACAAAGTAGGCAGAAGCCTGGGGCAGCAAATATAAAAAGATGGTAAAATAAATGTGAAATGTGTAAAACCACCCTGGTAACTAGGCTCAGATTCTGGGCCGTTGTGTTTTTGCAAGGGCTCCACCAATCATGCTTGTTTGGATTTTATCCTTCCCCACAGGGAGGATAGAGTTAAAAAAAATATGCTGCTATTAAGAAATGAGAGAACTTCTCCTCTTGATCAAATTATTCCGGCTTCAATGTAGGTCAGACTGGGAGCTGAAAGCCCTGACAGTGTCTTTTAAAAATCATTTTTCTTCCCTTCTTAAGAAGAAGGGAAGAAAAAAAAGAAAAGAGACGAAAGGGTGAAGTAAATCTCTCATCCAGGCCTGTGTATTGGGTTTCAGCCTAGAGGAATTTGAAATGGCTAAGAAATTCAGCCTCCAGAATGGAGTTTTTCAAAGAGGTGCTGGGGGGGAGTGGGAGCATACCCCTTTAGACTAGTCAGGTACAGGTGCAGGGTGGGATTTGGAGTGGGTGTGAAATCCCCTTTTGCTCCACCCCACCATGATGAAAGTGGGCGGTGGAGTCCCCGCGGGATCCAGCCGAAGTTATTGCCCAAAATAGCAGCTGACAAAATACTAGACTCACGTGATTGTGCAGAAGAGACACGAATGAAGTGCGTGATTATCCCTGTCTCGTCTCTGCTGGGTTTCCTCAGTCCCCAGGAAAGCAAAGGAGAACAAAGCTGCTAAGCTAAGAATGCACGGGCTGTGACTTGGGGTGGGTAGCACTGGCCTAGTGTTCAGTTCTGATGCAGGGCACACACTTTACTGGTGTTCACAAATGCAGAGTACTAAGGCTGAGGGTGTTACCACCTGGAGAACTGCACTGCCTGGCACTTTTCAGGCCCTGCCAATTCAGAATTAGGGTGTTTTCAGACAGACATTTAAATAGGAATGAAAGCCTTAATTCCTATGTTAGATGTCTGTCTGAACGCCACAAATCAGAGATTATTATCTAGGATTAGGAAAAACATCCAATTGTATAAATCCTAGCTTGCTAGGGTTTATGATATCCAGATGTTAAATTAATCCTTGATAATGTCCGTCTGAATGAATATCAAGGATTAGTCAACTAATCTTAGATTACAGCTATGTAAAGACCTGGCATCCTTTCTAGGCATTTCTTGCTCTATGGTACATAGGGGCACATGATGACTATCAAGGATTAGTCAACTAATCCTAGATTACAGCCACAGAGTCCTACGTAAAGACCTGACATCTTCTCTAGGCATTTCTTGCTCTATGGTATCTAGCGGCACATGATTGTGGAGCGATCATATTACCTCCATCATCGTTCTGCAATGCATTGCGGAGCGCCAAGTTTAAATAGCTGCAGAGCAAAGGGATGAGTTTCCATTTTCTTCAACTCAGAAATCATAAAAATGAAGAAAATCAGGTTCAATCCCAGAAATCAGTGCGCTGAGCACGGATGAAAAGCACCATGGGATTGAAATTAATCCTGGAGACTCTAATTCCTGATTAACAGCAAGGCTGTGCTCAGACGGACTATCAAGGATTAAAGTTATCTAGCATTAAAATGTCCATCTGAACAGACAGGAGTTTGTAAATACTGGATAATAAACTCGGATTAAATCAAGGATTAGTTTGTCCGTCTGAAAACGCCCTTAGAGACCAGACTTAGTTAATGTAAGAGGGGAGGTCAGCCACGCTGGAGAGTTTGTCATGGTGTGTATTGTGTGTACACGTGTATCAGGTTACACACACAAAGTACTTGTGTACATGGCCCCCCTATCTCACACATGCTGGCCGCAGGGCTGGATTTAGGACCAAACAAAATGGAGCAGTTGCCCTGGGTCTTACACTTCCTAGGGGCCTTGTGCTGCTACCAGCAGGGACTCCCTGTTCCTCTTGCTGGGGCAGTCATCTCACACACACCCTGCTTCTGCTAGCACCGCGGGGGCTGATCTTGCTGCCATCACCACTGGGAAGTGTGTGGAGTAGGGGCAGCCGCACATTTTACTTTTGCCTCACAAATTCAAAGATCAGCCCTGGCGGACCCTCTAGATACTAGGATAAAAGATGCTCCTGCCAGTTATTGGCCAGTCTTTAACCGTCCCTTTTTAGGGAAGGTTATTGAACGGGCAGTGGCACGGCAGCTCCAGGAACATCTGGACCGCACCGGTTTCCTTGATCCCTCTCAGTCTGGGTTTTGGCCTGGGTATGGTACGGAGACTGCATTGGTGGCCTTGGTTGACGATCTCCATTTGGCATTGGACCAGGGTCGTCAAACCTTACTGGTCCTGCTAGATCTTTCGGCTGCATTCGATACAGTTGATCATGAGGTGTTGGTG
>QEPC01001877.1:1536288-1570418 GCA_003113815.1 Sphenodon punctatus | reverse complement strand
TAATATTATTATTATTACTATTTTTATTGTTTAGTCAATCATTGAGGAAATTGGAAATTTGGTAATTATTGTAACCGGGTAGAGGTTACAATACAACCGGGCAAAGGTTGCCAGTGTAATTAGTCTTTATAGTTTTTTGGCCCTGGTTTGCTTTGTCTCCCTTTATTGCTGTATTGTTTTATGTTTAGATTGTTGTTTGTATGTTTTTTCATGTTGTATGTGTCTAATTTTTATGTTTCTTTGGCCTCGGACGCAATAAATATTATTATTATTATAAATGTGAAGACATGTTGAAAGATGTATGTTTAAATCTTTGTAGCCTTGTGTAGGCAATGGCATACTAGCACTTTAAATAGCTCTGTGCAAGATGCAGGGCTCCCCTCAATGCACTAACATGGTTGAAGAGGTGGTAGCAGCCTGTCTACATAAGAATTGTTAACATTACTTGTTACAAACATGCCAAAAACACACACTGACATTCTAACCCCATATACATTTACAGACCCAAATGCATTCATATGCCTCAGTCAGCACCCCCATGAAGATGAACTTGCAGACCTTGACTACCCTAAATGCAAGTACACACTCACCCAGAGAGACATACATAGCCAGAGACACTAGAGACCCCCCAGAAACTACGCAACAGCACCTGCCACTTGACACTTACATAGACCCTTGGCTGATGGTCTCATTGGCAGGCAACACCTGTCTGAGTTTTGCTGAAGCCCCACCTCCATGCATACATCCACTCCTGGACACATGTAGAGACAGAAACCAAGTTCCATATTGCCTCGTCCCCATCTCAACAAAACTAATACGGAAATTCAAATTCACTCCCCCTACAGCCCTGCTGCTCACTCCCCCCCACATTTTGATTGCAAGCCTAGGGATCCCTGCTGCTCACTGTTCCCTTCCTCTCCTCACTCTGCCCTCTCTTTGTAGGCCACCCGACCAGCCGTGGGGACCCAGTGACGCGGACCACAAAGGTGGAGTGCAGCAGCAGGCAGCCCCTTGCTGGCCAAGCTTGGCAGCTACGCTTGGCAATGTATTCAAGGTAGGAGCTAAACAAACCCCAATTGGGCTGGACTAGATTGAAGAGAAGCCTTTCTGAGGAAGAGCCCCAAAAAGAGACTGGAAGGGAATGGCTATTTCACAGTGCTGACATCTCATTGTCTGGTTCGCTGTGCTTCTCACTCAGGCTGTACCCCTGTGCTGGCAGAGGTTATTTCGGCAGTGGTTTGGCCAAAAGCAAAATTCTGTAGAAATGGCTACAATCGGAGCAGTGACGAGTTCACAGGACCCTTCCAATAGCACAAGGAGCTGTGACCTCCTAGAAACTGACTCAGAGAGCTCTTCTATGAAACCTTGTTTAAATCAGGAGGGATTCCATGGGAGTCAGTGGGCTTGAACCTGCTCTCAGGTTAAGCTATTGTAAACCCAGACTGCACTAGCCTCACAGTACCAGGAACTGAATTTGTGTCCTGAGTTGTTAACATTGCACTAAACCAACATCGCTGAGCCCTACTTGTAACTTCCATCTCCCAGGCTCCTGCTGCCTATTCCCCCGCCCCACTGTCTTGCTAATCTCCTGTTTGTCGCACCACAATCATCTCCGCGTCAGCTAATTGTGATGCCACTAACCAGGGGATTAGGATTTCAGGTGGGGAATGCTCAGCGGGAGCAGATAAGCCCCTAAGCGTCAAAGATGCTTGTTTCATGCAAATGTCACTAGCATTACAGCACCAGTGCTGAGATCTGACGCGCAAACAGAAATGCCTGCAATGAGAACCAGCTCTTCCCGCTGTACGAGGGGCTTGGGATACACAGGGCTGAGCTGGTTAACCCACCCCTGAGCTCCATTTAGCCAGATGGATGTTCCCACAACTCCTAACTGGATCAGCTGACAGATCCAGCAAGTTGCATAATGCAGGGCAAGCCAGGGTCTCTCTGTCTCTCAGCGAGTGTGGATGTGCATTGGCACTTTGGGGAGGCTTGTTTGAAACCCTGTGCAACAGGTCCTGATCTCAGTTATGACAGCAGAGCAAGCCCTAGGGCTTAAACTGGGTGACTCTGAATTTACATCAGCATAGCTGAGATCAGAGTGGACCCAATTCTAGAGGAAAGATGCTCTGGTAGCTGTGAGGGAAGCTAGTGGGAGTTAGAGGTGCTGGGCAGTTCTGAAAGTCAGTTGCATGGTGTCTCAAGCTAGGCTCAAAATTAGCAGGCAATTTTGAAAGTACTCTGAGGGTCACCCTTGTGCAATCAAGGTCATTCTGACCAGACCAGACTCTCCTGGGGGTTTCTGAGTTCAGTGGGCTTGTAGCAGGGCTATGTTCACCCTGCTCTGGTGCTCTCTGGTAGCTTCTACTGAACATGTCCTCCTGCCTGGACAGAGTATGAAAAAATCGAAGTAGGACACACATGCTCCACTCTCTAGTACCACTATTTGCATAAATTAAAATAAAAAATTTATTGTCCATCTATGGAAATTTATGTTAATACATGTGTGATTGTGAACATTTAACATTGCCTCTCAGTGAGCCTCACACACTCATCAGCAGTGGAGTTGAGGGCCCTGTTGCTGTGCTGTCCAAGGCCCTGTGGTTGTGCCACCTGACCAAACTGCTTGGATCCCATTGCTCTGTCTGGAGTTGGAGGCAGGATGTCTGAACAGATTATCCATCTAGCCTCTAAGGGACAGTGTAAGAGAGCAGCCCCCCAGGCATGACTGTCCCTCCGAAAGCAGAACTGTCACCTTATCTCCAGTACCATTGTGCTTCACAGAAGAGGAAGGAGGAGGGGATAGCTGGGCAGTAAACTTGCTCTGCCTCACAGAACCCAGCAATTGGGATTCATGATGGAGAGATCAAAGCAGAAGCAGAGGAGAAAGGGGATTGAATGGCAGGGTGAATGGGTTTGTGCAAAGTTAACACATTCCCCTATTTTCTTCATGTGCATGATTATTAAGGTAGCTACATCATCAGATTTCAGTCACTGCAGCTTCTCTTCCTGTTCAGTCTATCCCTAGCCTTGGTGTGGCCGTGGTGAGATCCCATAAGTGAAATGAGAGGACGATGGGAAATCCCTCTCAGTTGTGCAGAGAGCCTACTGAGTACCTGTCTGTGTGCTGCTTTTTCAGCCCTTCACACTTACTAACAGACCCCACCCCCAACCGGTCACCGAGGAGGAAATGGAGGCATCGAGGGGGCAAGGACTTGTTCAGGGTCAAACAGAAAACAGAGGCAGAACTGGGAATAAAACTCAGGTCCCCAGGCTCATCAGGCTCTGCTCTAACCACTAGCTGCTCATCTTCAAAGCACTCTGCAAACATCCTTCCTGGATGTGAATAATTCATCAGAGCGCTGCTTTGCATTTCACTCATGCCTTTCATCCTGGTTGATCCCAAAGTGCTTCACACACAGACTCAGTGTTCTCATTTATTTCAATGGGAGCTGGATCAGGCCTGCTGCCTGGATAAACAAAGCTGGTCCATGCAATCTGCTACTATGGCACCATCTCCTTTCACAGGGCAACCCTGCTCTTGGGAGCCTGATCCTGCAGTGTCTCAAGCTTTTGTAATAGCCAGCAGGAGCTCCTTGGAGGCGGTGGGATTGCACTTGCCCCCCTGGGTCCCAGTACAAGGGTAACCTTGCACAGCAGCATGTAGCAGCCTCCAGGAGTTCCTGCCAGAACACAGGGGGGTAGAGTCAGGCCCTGTCTGCACTTGAGATTTAGCCTGAATTCAAGCTCAGTGTTGGGTTAACCCACCCTGGACACCTATACGTTACCTTAGCTTGATCCAGTTTGGTGTCCAGTCCTGAGTTTGAACGCTTGCCCCTATCCAGAGTTTGTGATTCACACACTCATTGCACAGAGCTATTAGCCTGAGTCTGGTGCCCCCACCGGTGATATCCCTGTCCCTAGGAGGAAGGCTTTCTCTTTGGCCACAGTAGAGCGCTTCTTGGGCTCAAAAATCAGGCCGTAGCCTGGTCCGAACCTGACTATGTTGATTTAAACCCATGTCCAGTCCCAATGTAATGGGAGTGGCCTGACTCTCTGCAGGGGTGGGACCAAATGCATGAATCCTGCCCTTTTTTGATGTAGCCCTGCCAACAGGAATGCCATGATGGTCATGGGGCTCTGTGGGGGGAAGGGTCTCTCGCAACCAGAGGGAACCCAGCCAGGCCTGAGTCGGAGTGGCTTGGTCCAAGACCAAGAGGGCTCCTGAACCAAGCTCAGTGGGGTCATTTGGGTCACATCAGGCTCAATTTTGTCCACGGGGCTCTAGGCCACAGCCCTGGACAGCATATGGAGACTAGATGGAAACTAGATCCTGTTCCCAACTCCACCCTGGGGATGGAGTGAGAGTGGATTCTGCTCTGACCAGGAACAGAAGCTGTAGTAACCTGATTGTGAGTGTGCCGTATGTCTCCTACCTCATTCTTTCACACACAGAAACAGACACACATGGGCATAGCTGCTGCCTGCGTTTCTCTGCAGTTCATTTTCTCCACTCTTCCCTGGGTTCCAGCTAAAGCCAGACTCCATGAGGAGCTCTCACAGAGGAGTTCTCCCACAGGAACTGAAACCTGGGTTATGTTTCTAGAGTGTGGTTAGCATGAACACAGGGCAGGTTTGAGCCCATCTGTCAACTCAGATTAATGCCAACAGTGCAAACATCCCATTTGTCTGGAGATGGCTGTGTAGTGTCCACATGACCTGAGGGCAATGGCTTCCTAAGGAGTATTCAGGGCTATCCAAACTTTCCTTGTTAAAGACACTGCAGTCCCATGCCTTTTAGCCCAGAGGTGCTACAGAGCCCCCTCCGTACAGCACAGTAACCCTGGATGCTGTGGCTCCTTGGGATGCTCCCTGCTGCTCCTTGCCTTGGCTAGAGGGTGAGGATAGCCCACCCCACACTTGTTAGTTAGTTAGCTCTAGTTAGCTCAAGGGTTTGCCCCAGTGAGCTGCACTGGCTGCCTCCCCACTGCCTTGGATGGATTAGGTAAGGTTAGCCTGGTATCGTGGGTCCCTGCCAGTCTCGGGTGAGAGCAAAGACCCTGCTCCAACTCCATTGATGTGTCATTGGAAGCAGGTCCCTTTGGCACTCCAGAGAGCAGCTGCCGTGTTGGGTCCTTTGTCCCAGCTCCATGGGGCTGGTGCAGCTGTTTTGCAGGCCTTGCTCAAGAGGAAATGGGTGGCTGTGAAACTCGGATGCATTAAAAAAGGCTCCGGAAGGCCCTTTTTCTGGCACTCTAAAGTGGGTCAGGATTGGGGAAGTGCCCCTGACCCATTCCCACCCTCCTGCCTTTCCTGCCAGGCTACAGTAGCTCTTTCGGAAGCCCTGGCAATCTCCTATGTTATTTGGGTTTCTCCTTTCCTTCCTAGTTCCTGACATTGTGTGCGGCAGCCCGTCCACACTGCTACCCTGACTGCCAGCGCCTTGTCCTCATTGCACTGCTGTGTCGCCTTGGCCTAGACCGGAACCTGCTGAACCAGCCCAGCACGGAGCTCAAGGAGCTGTTGCTGATTCTGCTCAAGGGCATCCAAGATTGGCAGGGCAAGGTAGCCAGCTCCTCTGTGCACAGTCTAGGATTCTGGGAGATATACCTTTTAGGGAAGGGTCAGAGCAACATGGCGGCACAGAGCCGTTACTTTGGACCCCTGGGTTTAGAGAGCCTGTGTTCCTACCCATGTCCAAGTTGCCCTGAAGTCTGAGGGGTGTTTGGATACAAGTTGTAGGCTCACCTCTCTCTGGTCCTAGTCCTTTCTGGGTCATAAGTGTAATTGGTCCAAAGTGGGCAATTGCCTCCAGTCCACAAAGTTGGGTAGGACTGAGCAATTTATGCTTTTAGGACGCCCCAGTTGAAAAGGAGAGGTGTGTTGATAGCACCTCCTCCCACCTGCCATGTTTCCGAAGGTGCCAGCTATACTCAGGTGGCAAGCGTGCCACATACCAACTATGCCCAGGGAGAATGCTGTGCATTCACTGGGCACACCCAGATAGCGTGTGTGCATCCTGCTGCTAAGGGTCCCAGCTGCACCTCCTCATTGACTTGAGCAGAATCCAGCAGCAAAAGGATTATGTCCACATTGACTTCCTCCTCGAGGACCCTGTCAGAGTCCAAACAGCTCTGTTTCCACTTGGGAGTGGGAATGTCCCCTGCTCCAACCCCCATCCCAGCTGCCCCCATTGCATATCTGTGTTCCTTCTCCTGATTCACTCCAGCTGAAACAATGGCCATAATCCACAAACCACTCACTTCCACAGGGCTTCAATGGAGCAACACCAGAGTAGGCGGTTTATGGATCGCGGCCAATGTGTCCAGCTTAATTGCTTAATTAACTACAAAGTTTAATGAGGCTTTGCCATATGTGTGCACCGGGCAGCTCCCCCAAAGCTCAGCATCCCTGCCCGTATCGCATGGCCTTGGCTGAGGATGGTACAGCCTGCTTGACTGGGATCACTGTGACCTGATGGGGAGTGGACAGGGACTCTGTTTAGACTATGCCAAAGAACAGCTCTTTTTCTCCTATCCCAGCTGTATGCTGGCTTTGGACCAACCATAGCCCAACGGAGAAGAGGCCCCAGGGGAAAGGTTTCTAATGCCTGCACCCATCCTGCTTGTGTCCAGTCTGCAGGGGAGCAATCCTGTACCCACATGGGGGATTCCCTCCCACCAGACCCTGCATTCTGCTCCCTGGGTGCCCAAAGGACAGCCCCATTCCTGAGCGCTAGGCCCAAGTCCTGCTCCTGCCCCCTCACTCATTGGTATCCTTTTTCTTTGCCAGATGACAGAGTTATGCCAGTCCCTCTGCCACATGTCCCAGCACCATCACAACCTGGTGGCTGTCATACGCATGCTTCCCGATACCATGGCCAGAGGAAGGTACGTATCCCTTGCACCACAGGGTGGTTGGTAGGCTTTGGATGTCTAGACACCTGCGCTGAATTCTGGGGAGTCCCCTTTGCATGGGGCAGGGCGCCCTTGGGGGTTGTGCTCACCTCGGGACAGGAGCCCTGTAGTGCTGCATTATATTGAGGGAGTACCAGGAACATGCTTGGGCCAGAGGGGTCCTCCGTGCATGGAGCATAGATCTGGGGGGGAGCATACCTCCCACCATTTCCAGTGGCCAAAGAACATAAGTGCCATGCAGGGTCAGTCCAATGGTACATTGAGCTCAGCATTCTCAGTCGCTTCAGAGACGTACCTAACAGGTCATAATGGCGAGAACTATTTCCTAAAGTTCACTCAAAGCTCCTGACAGTCAGAGGTTCTATCCCCCCAACCCATTTGACTAATAGCCATTTATGTATCTATTCTCCAAGAGGGACAAGCCCTGCCTTCTTGCCGAATAAGCTCTGCCCCCTCTGCACAAAGAGGGACAGACGCTCTCTTGCTTATCATTCCACTTGGTTTCTTGTCATTCCACCATCTCTACATTGTCCTCTCAAGTACTTTTTCTGGGAGGTAACCAGGAAAGAGGTGACTGAGGCTTGAATATGCGTCTTTTTGTCTCTCTCTCCTGGAAGACAGACTTTGAGCCCTGAAAGAGGTACAGTGAGATACAACACCCAAAGAAGGACCGTCCCTCCTAAATAGGGATTGTTGGGAGGCATAGGGAACAATTTCAGAGCAGCACTATTGAGGTACACACTCAAAACATAACAACATGACATGGCCCAAGCCACCATGATCCCAAAACAGAGAGCGTCTCTGGAAGTATTTGGAGTAGCTTGTGTGGGGCAGGCAGCTCTGAGATGACACATGAACTCAAATGCCACACGCCATGTTAGCACCAGTGTACCAGCATGCCAGTGCCAGGCTATCACGGTGGCATCATGTCACTGCACAGTGCTAATGCCATCATTGCATACTGAAAACAGGCCTCTTTGTCAGTACCTAACCTATCAAGCTCATGCTAGTGCCACACCAGCATAACAGTACCATGCCCCCATCACGCCAATAGCTGCCACTCACCATGTCAGTGTAATGGTACTGCACTAGCGTTAACAACATCATAGCACCCCATGTTGGTCATGTTGGTCTCCTAAGGGTGGTTGGGGAACAGTGCAGTGGTCTCTGCTTGGGGATCTCTGGCTACCAAAGAGGAGGATATAGCTCAGCAGAGCATCACAAAGCATGGTGGTGCAGGGTGGACCAGTGTGTCAGTGCTGGGTGTGGGTGAAATCCCTTGAGTATAACTCATAGCTTGGGGCTCCTGTAAGTTGCAGCAATTAGTTCTGGGCTGTGCATCCCCTGCACCGGATATTTCAATCTCGCCCCCTCACCACCATGCTACTCAGGAGCCATCTGTGTGGGAGCAGAGTTCTGCTGTTGTGAATCTTGCTGAGGAAGAGTTGCTGCGAGGGAATGGGCTAGATGAGAGACCTTGGTTTCCTCTTCCAGGGAATGGGGGGTGGGAGTGGAGGATGTGGCCCAGCGCTTCCCTTTTCCTTGCCTCTCCTTGCACAGTCCTTAGCAGAGGAAAGGCACTTGAGCCATCTGCTCTTGGAGTGAGGAGTTCAAGTCCCAGCTAAGGGAAACAAAGTGCTGACAATGGCATGATGATGAACTTCCAAGTCTTCCTCCACGAAGAGGCTGCTTCCTCCTCTGGCACAGAGCAGGGTGTTTCCATCCTGCTCCAGGGAAACAAATGCCACAGTTCCCAGCAGTCTCAGGGGAGCAGAGGCAGGGCCAGATAGGACACACTACTCAAATGGCATGTGAGAGAGAATGAGGTGTTGGAGCTAAGCAGGGCCCTAGTGGATTTTGGCTAACAAAATGGAGATTGGGGTCACCCAGGGAGCTCTGGGAGATTCTGTGTAAGGGTGAGGGAGATATTGGGGGTAGTCAGGGACCCTGTGGGATTCTGGGTAACAGGAAGTGGAGTAGTAGAGCTAGGAAAGGGCTCAGGGGGAGGGGGGTTGGGTAACAAGGAGTAGGGCACTAAGGATAGGGTTGATACCTCTTGTGGTTTTAATCCTGACAGTCTCATTGGCAAAAATTGAAGTGTTAGGGTTAAAACTGTGAGAGGTAGCAACCCTTGACAAGGGGCCCTGGGGATTCTGGGTAACAGGGAGTGGGATACTACAGCTAAACAGGGGCCTTGAGGAAATCTGGGCAAAAAAAGATGAAGCACAGGGGCACTGTGGGGTCCTGTGAAATTCTGGGTAACATAGAATGGGGTACTGGAGAGTCCTGGGTAGCAGGGAGCAGAGCACTATGATTGAACGGATGCCTGAGGATTTGGAGGAATATTACAGCCTGTGCTTTGCAGCTCTGAGCTACATTTGCCTGCCCCAGCACTTGCACATTTAATTCCAGAGAGGAGTGAGAGTGGCAGTGAGGTCCAGCTGTTAGCATCTGCAGGACATGTGTTCTCTTGCCCATCTCTGCTGCTGCTGACTTGCTCTGTAGTCTTGGACCAGTTATTCCTCACCTGACACCTTCTCGGCCTTCTTCCCTACTGTTTTAGTTGTTACTATTTTAGGACAGGGTCTGTCTCTTATTGAATGTCTGTCTGTGCACGGTTTGTCCAGTGGGGCCTTAATCTTAGCTGGGGTCTTTAGAGCGGCATTATTGCAGTACACGCAACAAATAGTGCCAATAAGGGACTGTCTTGCTAACCTGTTGAGCTCCCATATTTGCTTGCAGCACCCCATGTGTCTGTGAGCTTTGCTAGACTCAGAGCTACAGCAGGGACCATTCTCCTGCTCACTTTAGAGGAGGTGAGGAATCTGAGCTACGGTGATCTCTTGGGCCTGTGGCAGAGGCTAATGGGTGGAAAGGTGAATTATCCCCTTGGCACGATCCTCCGAGAGGATTTACTGAAACAAAGGAAATTAAATAATTGAAAGGGCCTTTCTGTTAGCAAAATGGCTTCCCTGGCGAAAGGCTCTTAGAGCCAGTGGTGAAGAGGCTGGGGAGCAGGTGGCATTCCTGTTTGTACTAATGCTGGCTGAGCTGGGGTATGAAAGGGCCCAGTTCTGAGCCTCAGTTCTCTGCCTTTTAGATTGGGCTCAGAGAGGGCCTCCCAGCCACTGGGCGTGCCAGGGAAGAGCTCCAGAGATGAAAAGGCCCATTGTCTCACTGTATTGTTATTATTTATTTATTTATTTATTTATATATATATATAGCTCAAGCAAGCAATGTACCTGGCACTGTACAATCCACAGTTGGAGACAGGTCCCTTCCCTTAAGGGGCTTACAATCTGAGAGAAAAGGGAGGGGGATACAAGGGAGAGGTAAACATCAGGAAAGACAAGAGTACCTTCATGAGGTTGAGAAGTTGCAGGCTCATGTGCTTCGCTTAGTTACAGGGAATTAGGTTCTGAGTGAGGGGGAAAGGATGCAGTATCACTCATGACAAGCTAGGGAAGGCCTGGCAGAAAAGGTGGGTTTTCAGGAGGGATTTGAAAGTTGGGAGGGAGGGAGCGGAGCAAATGTATCCAGGGAGGGAGTTCCAGGCATGAGGGGCAGCAAGGGGGAAGGGGCAAAGGCGTTTAAAGGAGCAAGGGGTTTGTGAGCAGGCAAAGGTGGGGGCAGAGGAGGAGCGAAGCTCCCAGGCAGGAGCATGGTGGAATACAAGAGTGGAGAGATATGGGGGAGCAAGGCCATGAAGAACCTTGAAGGTGAAGACCAGGAGCTCTTGCTGAATGCGTTCCCGTAGAGGGAGCCAGGCTAGGGCCCACCCAACCAGGGCAAAGTGGGCCGTCCTGGAGCCTGCACGTCTGGCTCCGGGCCGTTGTGCAGTTCTGGGCTGCCTCTGCCATGGCCATCATTGGCTGCCATGGCTGCTTGCCATGGTTGGGGGGACGGGGACGGATGGATGCACGTTCCCCATTCTCCCCACTCCCAGGCTGTGCTGCCATTGGCCCAGTCGGGAGCAAGTTTCTTCAGTGCTCCGGCAGGCCCAGGATGCAGCAGCCTGGCCATCATGTGTGGCATTACCCAGAGAAGTACCCAACGGGTCATAATGGAGCGATCCATTCTCTGCTGTTCACTCCCAGTTCCTGAAAGTCAGAGGTTACATCTCCCAATCCAAGGACATATCCAATCCTTTTTCAAACTCAGCTATGCTGCTGGCCTTGACCACATCCTCTAGCAACAAATTCCACAAGTTAATTGTGTGTTGTGTGAAAAATACTTAATTTTATTTGTTTTAAATCTGCTGCCAGTTAGTTTTATGGAATGACCCCTAATTCTAGTACTATTAGGCTGTTTTTAGACGAGCGCGCGGTGCGCTCGCGCGTGGTTTCCAAAATGCCGCGAGACGGAATTAGACGAGACGCTGCCGCGAGCCACGCACATGGGCGGGGGACGCACATTCTTTTCCGGCTGCAATTTGACCACCTCGATCGCCGACCGGTCAAATCACGGCCAGAAAAGAATGCGCATCCCCCTTCCGTGCGCGTGACTCGCGGCAGCATCTCGTCTAATCCCGTCTCACGGCATTTTGGAAACCACGCACGAGCGCACCGCACGCTCGTCTAAAAACGGCATTAGAGAGCGTAAGCAACAACTTACTATTTACTTGTTCCACTCCACTCATGATTTTATACATTTCTATCATATCCCCTCTCATTTGTCTCTTGTCCAAGCTGAAGAGCCCTAGCCTTTCAAGCCTCTTCTCGTACGGAAGCGATTCCATACCCTTGATCATTTTTTTCGCTCTTTTCTGTACCTTTTCCAGTTCTGCTATAACTCTCTCCTTTCAATGGGGTGTTCGCTCTGAAGCCTAATGAGAATTTCATGCCAGCATCAACTTTCTCCTAATCATTTCAGCAGAAAGAAGCACCTAAGCTGGAATAGAGACAAAGTAGTACATTGATATCTTTTATTGGACCAACTACATTTGGTGGAGGTATGCAAGCTTATGCAAGCTTTTGGACATCTCAGGGTCTTTTGCCAGGCAAATCTGGGGTCACAAAATAAAGAAACAAAGCAAATCAGAGATATACACAGTGGTGGGGAATGTGCCCATTGAACTGTAACTGTAGACAGTGATAGGTTAGTTACCGGTAACTTTTAGTTATTTACTATCAATATTAGCTACTACATTGTTGTATTTTCCCTTTTGTATTGTCATCTCTTCCCTACCTCGTTCTCCTCTTTCCCTCCCCTCCTTCTGAGTTCAATGGGCACATCCCCCACCACTGTATATACCTCTGCTTTACTTTGTTTCTTCATTTAGTAACCCCAGACTTGTCTGATGAAGGACCCTGTGAGGTCCGAAAGCTTGCATACCTCCCCCAACTGTAGTTGGTCCATTATAAGATATCACTGAGACTACTTTGTCTCTATTGCCTATATTTGGGACCAACATGGCAAACCCTACTTTCTCTACACTAAGCTGGAATGGTAGAGAGAGCTTAACTAGTTCTCCCACTTGCATTCTCTGCTGTCTGTAGGCCATGGTGCAGTGCATGCAAGGTCTAATTGGAACTTTGGAGGCAGTGGTAGATAGGATTAAGAGCAAAGGGCTGGGAGTCAAGACTTCTGAGTGTTTTCCCCACTCTGGAAAGAGAGTTCTAGCAATAAAAGTAGGAAGGTAGCAATCCTTAGCCCTTCATGGTAGATCAGGATAATGATCTACAGATCTAATGATTTACTGGCTCTGTACAGCCATAAAATTTTCTCTCCATTGTGCAAACTGTGATGCCTATATAACGAGTTATCAACCTGGAAATGAACTTGGTGCCTCCTGGCTCCTAGCACTTGCACTAACTCCTTCAATGTGTACTACTGAGAGCCAAGACTCTTGGGAGCTATTTCCAGCTCTGCCACTGACTCATAGCTTGATCTTGGCAGAGTTCATTCCCCATGGACAAAAAGATCGTTAATAGCTTTTGGCCAAGCTGGACTCATCAGAGGCATTCTTAGTAATCGTGTACCACTGTGCTAAATTGTAGGTTGGTGCACACTGATGGGGCCCAATTGTAGGTCAATGCAACTGGAGACCCATGGGGGTGGGGTCCTCTTAACATAGAGACCTGGTGTAGTTTGTGTCAGTCACACATGCTGAAGGATGCCCTTGGAATACAGCCTGCTCAGAGCATCTGACAGTGGGGTCTGATGGAATAGATCCCATCCTGATTTCTTTATTGTCCACTTGGAAACTGTTTCTTGTGCTCTGGAGCATTGGCTGCTGACCCTGTTGGAGACAGGATGCTGGGCTAGATGGCTTATTGGTCTGGGCCAGTCTGACAGTAATTGTGAGGGGCAGCACTGTTTTGAGCTGGAGAGTGAGGCTGCGAGAGGGTTAATTGATTGCTGATAAAGCAGTCTGCGCTGTGCTGCGCAGCAGCAGGAGCTGTGAAGCAGCTGAATGTTATTTCCATTTGAAATCTCAGCATTATGATTATGATTCCAGTTCTCACTGTTATTATTATTCTCAAGGTTGCAGAATCCTCGGTGCTCAATCCCCACTGACAGCTCTCTCCAGACGGCAGCATTTATAGAGTGGGAGAAAGCTTCCAATTAGCATCTGAAAACATGCCAAATGCATATGATATGAGACAATTAAGGCAGAAAATATTCCTTTAACTGATCCCCCGCCCCAGCCCCCTGCAGGTTCCTGACCTGCCGAATGCAGGCCTCCTCTCGTCCCCTCTCCTTTCTTCACTCTCTGCAGCGGCTCCTGTTGGACAGCTGCCCAGCTGGCTGCGTAATTAGCACTTTCGCCAGAGGGGTTATTTGGAGTTGAGTTTTATTTTTCTGTTTGGTAGCTGGAATCAGCCCATGGGCACGGAGCCAGGCCGAGTTGCAGAGCGAGAGGAGGTTTGTTGTACGTCTCACTCTAACTCCCTTATTCCGCTAGGCTGCACACGCACAAAGCGGGGCCGTTCTGAATGAGCTTCTTACCCAGCCAAGCCAAGGCTTTTTGCCCTGGCAAACTGGCCTTGGCAGAGGGCTGGACATTTGGGGGGGGGGGAGCTCTGCTGAGGATGGCCAGCAGGGGGAGACTTCCATGGCTGTATCTGCAGAGCTGGGATGGGGCAGGGGTGTAGTTATCATAGGAACAGGAGGAATGTTCGTCCTAAGGCCCAAGCTGGGGAGGGGGCGGCACAAATCTTGTCCTTTTGCAGCACGGCCGATCAGAGACTGAGCTGAGTGGAAGCGCCTGCAGCACATGGTGCACATGGGACCCACCCGGCAAGCATCACAGGACAAAGCAAGCAGTGGCGACAGGAGGCAGGCAGGCAGTGTAGCTGCAGCCTTCAAATCTCAGGTGCAGCAAACAGAGGAAGGGAGAGGTACTGCAGAGAGGAAGGAGGAGAGGCAGTGGGACAGGCGAGAGGATGGCAACCGGGGGGACAAGTCTATTTCTTGCACCTGGACCCATTCCAAACTAGCTGTACCCTGGATTATTAATTATTATTATTATTATCATCAAACATTTCTATAGCGCCAGCAGTGTACCTGGCGCTTTACAAAGTAATTGAATAGACACAATCCTTACCCTAGGGCTTGCAATCTGAGAGACCGGGGGGGGGAGGGAGACAAAGGAAGGGGAACAGAGGGAGAGACAAGGAATGTAACGTTCATGAGGATGCGAGGTCCCAGGTGCACGCACTTGACTTGGTTACATAAAGAATGATGGATGGATGGTCCATGTGGTGAGGATATGAGTACACAGACCTTAGGTAACAGATTGTACTGGATGGAGGGTATCAGCAGGAGTTAGCTAAGCGGAGCAAGGAGTTGGAGAGGGCATAGCGGAAGAGGTGGGTCTTGAGGAGGGATTTGAAGGAGCAGAGGGAGGGGGCGAGGCGGATGTGGGCAGGGAGGGAGGTCCAGGTGTGGGGGGCAGCTAAGGAGAAGGGACGAAGGCAGTTAGGGGAGCAGGGGAGGCGTAGGAGGGCAAGAGAGGGGACAGGAGGAGCGGAGTTCACGGACTGGAGTACGGAGGGAAATTACTTAGCACAGAGAGGTAGGAGGGAGCAAGGTTGTGAAGAGCTTTATAGGTGAAGACTAGGAGCTTGTGCAGGATTCGTTCAGGAAGGGGGAGCCAGTGAAGAGAGGAGAGGAGGGGCTGCACATGGTCGAAGCGACGGGCGAAGTGGATGATCCTGGCAGCAGAGTTTTGGATGGAGATAAGGGGAGAAAGGTGAGAGCGGGGGAGGCCAGTGAGAAGGAGGTTACACTAATCGAGGCGAGAGATGACCAGGGCATGAACAAGGGTTTTGGCAGAGGAGACAGAGAAAAGGGCGAATCTTAGCAATGTTATGGAGGGAGAAGCGACAGGATTTGGCAACAGAATCGATGTAGGGTTTAAAAGAAAGGGGTGAGTCAAAGATGAAGCCTAAGCTACAGGCTTGGGGGACGGGAAGGATGGTGACCCCATCGATGAGGATCGACAGGGAAGAGGGAGAAGAAGGATGAGGGGGGAAGATAAGAAGTTCAGTTTTAGCCATGTTGAGTTTGAGTTGACGTTGAGACATCCAGGTAGAGATGTCAGAGACAGCTGGTGAGGCGAGCTTGAATAGATGGAGAAAGAGAGGGAGTAGAGAAATAGAGTTGAGTGTCATCAGCGTAGAGGTGATATTGGAAGCCATGGGAGGCAATGAGTTTGCCTAGGGACAGAGTATAGATAGAGAAGAGGAGAGGGCCAAGGACAGAGCCTTGGGGAACACCAACCGAGAGTGGAAGGGAGGAGAAGGTAGAGTTGGCAAGAGACACATTGGAGGAGCGGTTAGAGAGGTAAGAGGAGAACCAGTCGAGGATGGAACCACGGAAGCCAAGGGAGTGAAGTTAATTCAGTAACAGTGAGTGGTCAACAGTATCAAAGGCAGCAGAGAGGTCAAGGAGGACAAGAATGGCATAGAGGCGGTTAGATTTAGCCACAAGAAGATCGTTGGTGATCTTAGCAAGAGCAGTTTCAGTACAGTGAAGGGGGTGAAAGCCAGATTGGAGGGGGTCAAGGGAGGAGTTGACGGAGAGAAAGTCAAGGCAGCGGGAGTAGATAACACGTTCAAGAAGCTTGGAAGCAAAAGGAACGAGTGAGACAGGACGGTAGCTAGAAGGGTCAGAGGGGTCAAGAGTGGACTTTTTGAGGATAGGAGTGACAGTGGCGTGCTTGAAGGTGAAGGGGAAGGAGTCAGTAGAGAGGGAGAGGTCGATGATGTGCAGGAGGGAAGGGGCAACAGTGGGAACAATGGATGTCAAGAGGTGGGAGGGGATGGGATCAAGGGGGCAAGTGGAAGGGTTTGAGGAGGAAAGCAGGGAGGAGATTTCCTCAAGGGAAGTGGGAGGGAAGGAGGACAGGAGAGAAGGAGGGGGAGGAGGGAGAGGGGAGGGAGTAGGAAGAGGAGAAGAGTGGGAAGCGATGTCGAGGTGGATCTTGTCTATCTCGGAGGTGAGGAAGGAAGCAAGATCCTGAGCAGAAAGGGAAGAGAGAGGAGGACAGGGAGCTTGAGGAGGGAGTCAAAGGTGGAGAACAGGCAGCGAGGGTCCCGAGAACAGGACTCAGTCCGGGAGGTGTAGTAATTCTGTCTAGCGAGGGAGACAGCAGAAGTAAGGCAGGAGAGACAGAATTTGAAGTGAGGAAGTCAGCATGAGAGTGGGATTTGCACCAATGGCGTTCAGCAGCACGACTGCAGGAGCGGAGGTGGCAGATACTGGGGGTGAGCCAAGGACGGGGGTTGTGGGAGCGGGCAGGGCGGGAGGAGAGGAGGACAAGGGAGGAGAGGGTGATGGAGAGAGAAGCATTGAAAGCAGAAATGGCAGATTCAGGGGGGGAGGAGGAGGAGGAGAAGACTGAGGGGAGAAGGGGGAGAGAGAGGAGGCAAGGTCCAGGGGGTTAATGGTCTGCAGGTCACGTAAGGGGCGTGGGGAGGGGGGAAGAGGAAGGGGGACAGTGGGAAACATTGAAAGAGGCAAGGAAGTGGTCAGAGATGGGATGAGGATCGAAGGAGAGATCAGAGACAGAATGGGGAACCTTTTCCCTCTTGCAGATCATTTCAAAAATTGGGACAAGCTCCGTAGGCTGGGTAGGAGTTGGAGCAGCAGGGGCACTTAAGGGGTATGCTCAGAATGGAGAAAGTAAGAGGAAGGTCCATGTATCTATGCCTTGGCTACACGCCCTGTCCTTAAGCGCATGTCCTCATCTCCACTCCCTTTCCTTGAGCTCATTCTTTCAGTGTTTGAGAGTTGGATTTGGTCCAGGGGCCAGGTCCCCACCCCTACTCTACAGTGATGTTTCTGAAGCCATTGGCTTCAGAAATGGTCAGTGGATGGAGACCATTTGAGTGCAGTGGAGTGAATTTGGCCCTAGTGTTGGTGAGGGGCACAGATTCCCTGTCTCCAAACCCTGGATGTTCTCCTCCTGACCCTAGATGCCCCACCCCACCCCACCCCAGCATCCCTAGCATAAGCATACAACCCCTGCCCCTCCTATTCATCCCCAACCTCTGGCCCATGGGCCATATATGACTCCATCCTCCTTTAAATGGCTACTCCATGACTGCTGTTGGTGAGGCCTAGAGTCAGGAGTGTGCTGGCCTGGTGTGCTAGAGAGGTCTCTACTGCTTCCTGCTAGGGTCGCCACCTTTTGTAGTTTGACCCTGATATTCCTATAGGCTAAAATAGGAGTCTCAGGGTCAAATTGCAAAAGTTGGCAACCCTAATTCCTGCCAGCATGCAAGCTCCCAAGTCCCAGCTGGTATGGTGGGCAGACAGAGAAGAGACTGCTGCTTCCTGCCAGACAGCTGATTGGTGGAGAGCAGCAGTGCAGCCTCCCTCCCCCCCAGGCTGTTACATTTGGTGCAGCCCGCCCACATGTGACTCAGATAAAAAAGGTCCCTTCCCCACTCCCTACCCCTAATCTAGCTACTCCCACTTTTGCAAGCAACTCGCCATCCAAGTGGGCTTTGAGTTCATACCGAGTTCTTCCACCATGAGTTGAAAGTGAACAGTGGTAAGGGGGACCCAGCGCTCCTTAATGCTTGAAGCTGGAATTTATTAATCTGTTCCTGACCAGTGGACCATCCAGCTCAGTTATTGTCTCTCTAGGGCCACTTGTACGCGTGATGTGTGCTCCCGTGATCACATTTCTCCTACAATGTCATGACTTGTGGGAGACATGTTTTGCTACCCTTTTAAACATTAGGTGTTTACCACGTTCTGTTGTCCCTTGCAACTTTGCATGACATCACATATTCATGAGGTGGTTTTGACAGGTCTATGCACATATGCAAATCTTGCGTGAGTTTCTTTAATCAAGCTGTGGCCACATTCCAAATCTCACGTGATTACAAGTGACATTATAGCTACATGCATTCCTGCGTTCACATTTCATGGAAGTAAACGATCACGGCAGTGCAAGAGTAGGATTTTACAATGCATGTTTACAGTGATGGGAACTCTTGTTATGAATGCGGGGAAGTACCTTTACACGTGCACTAAATAAACATGCGGGAAAAATAAACACACGTGAAAAATCACCATGTGTGCAAGCAGCTTAATTATATCTGACCAACGTGGTCCTACATCCCCAACTCTTACCATGAAGCCATACTGTCTCAGATTATATTGCCATATGAAGGACAGTGACAAAGATTTGGAACTGTGGCTCCAAACTGGAAGGCAGGGCCTCTGGTGGAGGTACAGCAGGTATCGGGGTGGGGGCAGAAAAAGCACAGCTGGCAAACACCTCTCTCTACTCCAGCAGTGGGGAACCTTTTCTGTCCCAGGGGCCACACTGAAACTTTGTACGAGCTCCGAGGGCCACATAGAGGTTGGTGGTGGGGGATGCTTAATGGGTGTATTCAAGAAAAGGAGGGCCCAGATCATGGATTTGTGCTGTGGATCTCTCCCCTACCCTTGTGTGCAGGCCCTCCTCTCTGCTCCATTATCCTGAGCTCAGTTGTTCAGTGCTTGGGGGTAGAGACTGGATCCAGGAGCCAGATCCAGGCACTGGAAAGGGGCCACATTAAAACTTGCAGAGGGCCACATTTGGTCCCCGGGCCTGAGGTTCCCCACCCCTGCTCTACTCTAACTGAGCTAGGGGAGATTTCCAAAATAATGGGATAGCAAGAGGGAGAAAGAACAAGGGGGAGAGACAGGAACGTGAGATGGGAGAGAGGGAGTGGTGTAGTTATGCCTTTGTGGTGTGGGGAGGGGCCTCAGTTACAATAGATGAGAGGGTTGAGAACCATGAGTTTAGAAGGAAAGGCTTTAGGCCCTGGGCACATTTAGCCTAGAGAAGACTGAGGAGGACAGATGACCAGATTTAAAATACTGCATGTAAAAGGCAGCATGAAGAGGATGGAAAATATTTGTTCTCTGTGGCCACTAAGGGTAGGAAGGAAAATTGAAGTTAAATATTCAGAAAGTTTTTTCTGACCAGAAGAATAGTTAGGCAATGGAACAAATTACCAAGAGAGCTTGTGGAGTCCCCAGCATTAGGAGGTTTTAAAAATAAGTTGGGCAGAAATCTGTCAGGGATGGTTTCGGTATAAGTGATCCTACAACCTGGGGATGGGATGGGTGATGTCTTGCTATGAGTTACAGTCCCTTCCTGCCCTATGGTTCCATGATCCTTCTATTCTGCCTCCCTGCTGGTCGAGACCAGATTGCCTCAGCCCCGCTCCCCCAGTAATTCACCCAGCCTTTTGTGCAGTATCCTGTGGGGAGGAACGCCCTTCCTGACTCTGGGGGGAACCTTAAAGCGTGAGATCTCATGGCCCAAAGTGCACAGAGCTCTGACTCTGATATGGATTCCGGAGCTGATCTGTAATTGCCTGCTCAGGCAAGCTTCAGGAGAGTCAGTACAGCGTGCATGGGATGAAACCAGACTTGCCTAAGAGCCTATTCTTGCTTTTTGGGCTGGGGTCACTCCCCAAATGTGTCTTTCCTCCCCCAAAACCCACTTTGGCTCCACAGTCCCTTGAACTCTGGACGGAGCCAGCAAAACATTAGACAAGGAGAAACCAATCAGGTCTCATTTCCTGCATCCCCCAAGGCTGGACCATTCTCTACAGTTGGTTCCCCAGTGCTTTGTTCATCAGATCTAATGTGGACCATCCCCTCTAGCTGGAAATGTCCCCACGACCTATTCCCCAGGGCCTAGCTCCAAGTATCCCAGACACCAAGACTCCCGCTTCTAACCCTGGAAGACAAGGCCACATCATAATAGTGTTGGCTGCTCAAATGCATCCCCCTATCTCAACTACCCTCCCACTCCATAGCACTCTCCTCGCCCTCCTTCCATTCCTCTGCCTGGTCCCCCCCATCCCATTAGATCCTTGCAGCTGGTTCTCAAGGTTGCTATTAGGCAGATTCCTGGCTGGTTCCCAACTAGGCTGCCCTGCACATTCAGTCTCATCTGCTTTTGCTGACGGAGTGCTTTCGACAGTGTTTGAAAGCAGCTGTTCAGAGATGAATCCGCTATAACTGCTTCACCCCGTTGCTGTTGCGGGTTGACGGGAGATTGGCTGTTTTGTATTGCCCTGTGTAGAAGCAATTTCCACATCTGAGGAGCCCTTTCTTATTGTGTTTGACAGTGTCTGCCAAACACATTCTGTTTCTCTGTATGGTAACTAACTCCCCCCTCAAGCTGCAACAAAAAGCAACATGTATGTTTGATAGCGGCGGCAGAGCAGCGCATGGCAGGAGCTGCAAGCATCCCTGGCATAAACACCCGCTTGCAGTTTACCTGCTGTCCTGGACAGCATCAGAGATAATCCCATGGGAATACAGATTGGAATCCAGTTTAGTCTGGATGAACCAGAACAGGAACAATAGTCTAATCATTGTATTTCTAGAGTGGGTCCTTTGCAGAGGTACTGGGATTGCTGCTGCACAACAAACCTGCCATTTAGTAACGCCTGGCAGTTCTGCAACAGCATTCATAGAATCATATGATTAGAAGGAGCCTCAAGGATCATCTAGTAGTCCCATCCCCTGCTCCAGGGCATGATACCTTATCATTACAGCATCAAATCACTATGGAAAGAGGGCTGACCTATAGATAGTAACTAGATTTGCCCAGCTGTAAAAGCAATTAGTGATGATAACATCATGCCTTTGATTAGTCTCATTAGGGGGCAGTTTAGTCCAGTGGAGAGGGTTTTGTGCTTGGACTCAGGAGAAATAGCTTCCTACCTCTGACGCTGACCATAGGCAAGTCCTATCCCCTGTGTCTTTGTTTCCCCTTCTGTAAATGAGGATGGTGATGCCACAGGGAGCCGTAAGGAATACAAATGGGAAGCATTACATACAGACTAGGCAGGGGCGTAGCTTCTTCCATTGGACAAACAGGGGCATTCGTCCCAGGGCTCGTACTGGCTGGGGGCCCAATATCCAAGGTAGCTAAGCCAACCTTTCCTTCCCCCTGCCCTTGTTTTCTTTTTTTAAATTGCTACCTGAGCTGGCTGGTAGCCCTTCCACCTGCTGCCTGGGCCCCTGGTTACACAGTGTTGCAACCGTGGGCAGGGAGGGGAAGGGAACCCCATGGAGCAGTCTGCATTGGGTAAGGTGGCCATACCTCCCCTTTAAAAGAGGGTGGTTATGAAAAATGCATGGTGCAGGGATGCACTGGAAGCAATGCAGCCCTGCAACACATGTTTTTCATAACCGTCCTCTTTTAAAGGGGAGGTATGGCCACCCTAGCATCAGGTCAGGTCACACTCCCAAGCCTCGCAGCTCGGCTTGCCCCCTTGGTTCCGTGTCGCAAAGGAGGATTCCTCCCCACCAGTCCGGACCCGGTCTGGGCTGGCTAGAGGGAGGCCCAGCCCGAGCAGGAAGGTGTCTGGCGGCGGCTCCACTCCACTCAGAGGTGGTAGCTGGGATAGACCCAAAATCCTTCTACTCCAAAATGCACTCGATCTGAAGGACACACGTTTCTAGTTGCTGGTAGCAGAGGGCCTATGACATGTGGTTGATCAGTCCTAGGTCTCTCCAGCAGAAGACATCTATGCACGATAATAACATTTCCCCCTTTTGAGGGTCTCGAAGTGTTTCACAGACCTCAGTCAACTGCCCCCACCCCACAAGCAGGCAGGACAGCCTCAGAGCAGCCTCATGGCATTACTGTAGCATTAAAACCAAGGCAGGAGGTGTGGGATTTCAGTCTCACAGATGCCAGCAACCCTCTGAGTGACATGTTGAAAAAGACCCTTGTCCCCCACCCCCAAGTTTCCAGATGGACACATGGTTGTTGCTTGTGGTCAGGAGCCCTACAGACCACCTAGAAGTGCTGAGAAAGCAAAGCTGGCAGTTGGCAGCCATGGGGCACTGGGTGGCCCAGCAAGGCTCTGATCGCAGGCAAATGCAAAAGGAGGGTAGTTAACAGAGCTCCAGGCGATAACCTGTTTTGGGTCAGACCCATGTTTGCCTTTGCCATGGTAGGGCCTTTAATTAACCCTGCGGAAAGCCAGGGACACCCAAATTAAAGCTGCTGTTAGACATTAGTAAAAGCAGCAGCAGCAGCTAACCATAACCACAGAAGCAGGGATAATGGTGTTTCAGGGGAATAAAAGGGGAGCAGGGAATCAGTGCTCCAGCACTAGGAAGGGAGTGCGGTCTAAGAGAGCTGTTGAGCGGGGTGGTGGGTTCTCCCTTTGGAGCTAGGGGGGTGGGAATGGTGTCTAATGGGCAGACCAGGGGATTCTTACCACTCCTGGAGTCTTCCCTCAGATCTAGGAAAATGAATGAGCGCTCATGGTTAGAGCAGGTTGGAGGGGGGATAGGCTGGGATGGGAGCTGTGCTGCTGGGCTCTTTCTGGAGCTGCAGACAGGAAGTGGTTTGAGTGACTAGAGTAGGGGAGAGCTAGGAGTCAGGATTCCTGTGTCAGAGCACTGCGACCCCCGCAGTGTTCAGGGGGAGGCTTCCCGCTGCTTTGTCCGCTGGTGTTTGAGTTTCCTAACAGCTGGATGAGTGAGCAGAGCCACTGCCATTTGAGAAGGACTTTAGGGGGTCATTGGGAGAGAGTAGTCCCCCCTTCACCTTATTATTTTTATTTTATTTTTACCCCACCCTTCTCTAGGGACTCAGGACAGTTTACAGCATAAGAAATATAAAATACAATCAAATACATTTTAAATCCCTTAAAACTCACATCATCCCAACTACCCACCCCACCCTTTATCCCCACCTGCCACCCACCAATCCTCTTCCCCAAACCTCTCTACCCAAGTTCACCCAACCCTATTCCTGCCTGCCAAATGCCTGGCCAAACATAAAGGTCTTACATCTCCTCTGGAAGATGAACAGGCTCGGGCTCAGGTGGGTCTCCAAGAGGAGGGAGTTCCATAATTGTGGGGCAAGAACACCCCCTGCACGCCCTCATTGTAGCAAGAGGGCACCCCCGGTTACCTCAGAGACCACGATGGTACATAGGGGAAGGGTCGGTCTTTCAGATTCCTGGGGCCCAATTGCTCTTTGAATTGCTCTTACTCCACTGGCTGGATTCTGTTCCCAGATCTGGGAGGCGGGTGGGATCAAGCAGTTAGATTTGGAGTGGGGAAATTGTCACTCCGACTCCCAGGCTTGCCTGCCGCTCACTGCATAACCTTTAAACTAGTCTCTCCCCACTTCCATCCCCATGCCTCAGCTTCCTTCATCTGTAACATGGGGATGATACCACTTGCCAGTATCCTGGATTTTCCAGGATGCCCCTGATCCAGCAGGGATTTTTCCAAATGTCCCGGAACCTCTGACAAAGTCCTACGTCTCCCCTGGTCTTAAAGGTCCTAGGTAAATGACGGAGAAGGGCAGATGCTCTTTTTGCTGGAGGAACCCAAGGCCAGCCTGCTCCAGTCGCAGAGCTGTTAGCAGCAGCACACCCAGCTGCGGATGGGATTCAGGCTGCAGCACCTTCCCCTGCGTGGCCCCAGCAGCACCTCCAAGGGGCAGTCAGGCTGGGATCAGAAATTGGCTCCTCTCACATCCACCCTAGTCCCTGGCTGCTTGGCTCCAGCATTTCCCCTGTCTCCAAACTCAGCCTGGCTCTAACTCCACAAGCTCCAACGCAGGTGAGGCTGTATGCATTAATGTATGCAAAGAGCATGGAGACCTTGGAGTGACAGGCAGTGGAGCAGGGCCGAGTGTTATCTTTACACAGCAGACACCCATTCCCACCTGTAACACCGCAGCTCAAATTGAATTCGAAGTCATCTCTCTCCTAATCTAACTAATGAAGTAATAATGACTAGAGTGCTGGCGGAAGTCCAGACTGTCTCAGCCACTGAGCTGAGCTCATCCTGCGCAGCGCACTGGAACTGACAACTTCTGGCTCCCTCCAGAGCTGCAGTAGGCACATCCCGTTCAGATTAGGTGTAGCGACAGCACAAGGCCTCTGCCTCCCCAAGCCCCATGGGAAGAGGCATACCTTGATGATTTTAGCCCTGGTCTCAGGAGACAAATTCCCCAGCTGTGCCCATCTCTCCCTAGAGATTTACACAGCCGGTGGTCAAGTATGTGGCCCCCAGTGTCAAACTAGCTTCTCATCTCCTGCTAGAAGAAACACCCTCCTTTCTCTAGGGATGGGGAACCTTTTCCCTCCCAGTGGCCTCTTAAAAAAATTAATGCAAGCTCCGTGGACCGCACAAGAGTTGGGTGCAGATTTTAGGATTAAAATGGACCAGCAATTTGATTTTCGTAGATTAAGTCTGGGATTTCAAAATGTTGCATAGAATTCCATTGCAGATTGAATCTGTGTCGGGACTCTGTGTAAAATTCCAGGTGCTGCCATCTTGCCTCCCATTCGGTGCATTCACAAGATGGTGTCTGTCCCCACGGAGCACTGTGACATCATGGCAATCTGTGGGGGCAGGGACTATGTCAGGAAAGGGGTGGGGAACAGCTCAATTCAGCCCTTTTCTGATGCCCCACCCTTGCCCCTATAGAGAGCCAGGACATCACTGTGCTCCATGGGGGTGTGGCACTTAGGATAGGGGTGGGGTTAAGCTGTTCCCCCTTTCCCGATGTGCCCGGTACCCCCACAGAGCACTGTGGCTAGTTACAGTAGCCTCAGGACCAGCAGTGGTATTGGGAAAGACCCCATAAAAGTTCTTGCTGGAGGAGGGGGGCAAGAGCCATCCTCAGGAGTGGGAGTAGCATCGCTTCTATGGCCCCCACTGGGGCCCTGCCCCTGCCAGTCAGATGCCAGTGACAGGGCTTACAAATGCCTTCTGGTGGTGCCTTCTGAGAGTGGCTCTTGGTTCGCTTCTGCACTTCTCCCTGCCCCCATTCCATCTTCTCTGTCCTGGCCCAAAAGGGAGTTAAGTCAAGGAAAAGAGCAAGGGGCTTGTTGCTGGACCCAGCCTGAGGCAGCAAGCTTCCCACAGATGTATGACACTGAGGACTCTCTTAGATTGCTTTGCTGCTTTACCCTGGGATCTGTGCATCCATCACTGTCCCAAGGGAGGCCCCAGGCAGACAAAGTGCGATTCTGATCCCTAGCTGGCTGTAGGGTCAGGCTGGAGCTTATCCTTGCATCAGAGCCTTAGGGGTGAGGGGGACCCATGGGGTTTGTGGCAAACCCGCCCAGCCCTTCATTATCCATTAGGAGGGGGGAAATCAGTATCGGATCAATACGATTCACCCGATTTGGGGGAGAATCGTATTCTAAAATTCCATATCCATGATGAATGTTCATCCCAGTGTTTATTGGATTAGACCGAAGCCGTTTCAAATTGCCTAAAAGACACCCTTTGAGTTGTCCCAGATAAAAATAATTATAAATTGCATCCAGCCATTAAGATATAGACAGGGATCAAGCCAGTCTAACCCAATAAACACTGGGACGAACATTCATGGATATGGAATTTTAGAATAACTAACAGCTGAGTCTTGGATTAGGGGGTGGAAAGTGTAGACACAATGAAACACCCTCCTAAAATCACTTTCCTGTTTTGGTTGGACCTGAAAGGTTATTTACCACACATAAATCATTATAGCATATGCTTTGGGAAAACCTAGTGGTACCACTAGAGCAGAGCATCTGCCCTAGTTTTGAAGGCTGCAAGAAGGAACTTAGACACCTGTGTTGTAAGAGCAAGAATCCGGCTCTGCAATAAGGATAAAAGTATCTCATGCTGCGAAGAAGATGGAAATTTTTAAAAAATTGAATTTGAATATATACCCCGAGAGTTGTTACATAAGGTCACAGTCAAAAACAATGTGCTTGAGTGACTCAATCGCTTGCTAGTGACAGTACTGGCATAATCTCTGTTCATATGGGATGCCCCTACCTTCCATTACTGCCGAGGGGAATTGGCCAAACCTCGCAAGAGTGAATACACGGTGGAGGTTCCAAATGGACAGAAAATTAAGATAAGACAAATCCCAGGACATTAGGTCAAAGTCCCTATAAAAGGGAAATCTTTTGTGCCGCTATAGCAGCCAACCAAAGTACCCATCCTGCCGCCAGGTCTCCCTCTCCTGGGTCACTGCCCAGTGCCCGCCTCCCCTGGCTCCCTGCCCGTGCCTGCCCGTCTGCCCCAGTGCCTGCCACAGCAGCGCTGCTGGGGTGGGTGGGCGGGCGGGATTCTGGGGGGAGGCAGGTGCTGGGCAGAGGTCCAGGGGAGGCAGAGCTGGGGAGAGGGGCTGCACAGGGGTTGGGAGGGGAGTAGCGGAGCCGTGCAGGGGTGAGGAGAAGAGTAGTTTGCTTACTTACATTTTCCCCCTAGGCTCCGGTGACCCGCAGGCACCCAGCATGGCCTTCTCTGAGAAGGCCGCACCAGGAAGAAATTAACAACAAAAAAAGCACTGCACATTTGCAGAATGGCCGACATGGCTGTTCTGAGCATACAGAGCCATTTTCCAAAATGATGCTGGGCAGCGTCAGTGCCATTTTGGAAAATGGCATCCTGCCTGCGCATGCTCAGACTAGATGCCATTTTCCAAAATGTCGCTGACCCTGCCCAGTGCTGTTTTGGAAAATGGCTGCACATGTGCAGAACAGCCATGTCGGCCATTTTTCACATGTGCAGTGCTTTTTGGGGGGTTAATTTCAGGGCCGCGCCAGGCACTACAGGTCGCCAGAGCCTAGGAAAAAAGGTAAGTAAGCAAATTATCCTCCTCCCCACCCCTGCGCGGCCCCTCTACTCCCAGCTCTGTCTCCCCCGGACCTCTGCTTAGTGCCTGGACCGGACAGAGGTCCATGGGAAGCAGAGTTGGGGGCAGACATATGGACTGAAACTGTATTGTTCGGAATCGATACCAATTGCAATTAATATGATTTAAATCCCATTTTAACTCAGGTAGGTCCAATACCGATCTGATCCCAATTTTCAAAACAATTTCCATCCCAGCAGGGATGCAGGCCACCACCCTTTCATTGATGTGTACAGGTTGCCTTTAATTCCCCAGGAGTATCAGCCATTGCTGGTGGTGACACCGACTGGGGAAACCCCTCTTCTCAGACTCAAAAGCCTGGTGCAGTCAGGAATCTTTACTCTTTCGCTATCAGGCACAGAGCAGTTCCCTAGCCCAAGCTGGCATCCCAGCCAAATGGAAGGAATTTTAGAAGTGCTGGCACAGGGATCCCGGCCTGCTGGTGTCATTGGAATGATGTCACTATCGGGAAGGTGGCTGCCTGCCAAACAGGCCTCAGAGCGCAGGCACTTGATTTAATTAAAATGCCTCTGATTGGGGTTTGGATGCACTGAGAGCGCTCACAACCATGGTGCTGAGCAAATGGTTTGTGAGCAGTGGGGGAGGGCACGGCGTGCCAGCCTTATGGCAGGTGATAAAGAGCATCCTGCTAACCTCAGAAGCTGTCAGCTCACAAGCCACTCTCAGGTCCTGGGAACAGCACACAGACACTAGGCTGTCAGAGGAGGGACAGTGTCAAATGGCACGAGCAGGGGCTGGGCTTCAGTCTGAAATAGAGCATATGTGAGTCCCGTTCCCAGATCTGCCACAGCCTCGCTTATGACTGTGGGCAAATCACCTCATCTCTTTGGGACTTGGCTCCCTATCTGTAAAATAAGGAAAATGATTCTCTGCTGGACTAGACCATCATCCAGATAGAAATGATAGATTAATCCCCATTGCCAGGATGACACTTTCCCCCGGAGGAGTCCGTCAGCACAGGATTCTCTCTCTGAGATGGGCTGTAGGATCAGGGAGAGCCTGGTGGGAAACCCCTTCGCTGACACGGCAGCTTGGACAGGATGTTACCTGTGTTTCTACTGGCAGGTGATTCCAGGGCCCCAGAGAAGTGTGAGCTTCCTTGTCCCCTTCACTGGCACCCAGCTCCCTCTCCTTCCCTCATGTGATACTGGGCTCCTGCAGCTGTGTCCCTTGCACTCAGAGTACTGAGTCCTCAGGCACCTTTCCATGTTTATCTAACCCTCTTGCCCTTCTCCCCTAGGCAGCTGTGCAGACATCTGAGCCTGTGTTTCATCGCAAAGCTGCTGGGAAAGAGGCAGAAAGTAGCCGTCTCTTGGCAAGAAGAAATGCAGGTTGGTGTCGGGTGAGAAGGCCAGGATCTCAGCATTTAATTAGCTGTGGACTTCAGTGTGTCTCTGGATTTTGCCCTGTTGCTCTTTGTTCATTGGCCAGTTTCTGTCCTATGATCAATGGTCTATTCTAGGTGTCACCAGAACTGGACTGGTCTTTCTCTTTAAAACCACTCAAGACTGGCTTCAACCTGACACTTGGCTTGCAAATGTCATGAAGTCTCAGGTTAAAGTGGACCAGCGAGTTGACACCCACTCTTTAATCTTTGCTGTCCAGTAGAGTTTGATACCAGCTGCTTGACAAAGATTTAAAATAGTTATGGACCGAGGTGCAATGGATCGGAATTGAGAAGCTGGCATTGTGCACAAGGGCTGGAAACAACGTCAGCTGCAGACCAAGTAACAAGTCAGGGTCTCCTGGAGGTCAGCAACCATTCCAATTTCCTGGGTGTCCCAATGTTCCTGAGCTACAGTATCTCCTAGGATTTAGGAGAGGAAAGAGGAGGCACACCATGGGTGTAGCTACCATGAGCTGAGGGGGCTCAGTTGATCCTGGACCTCAGACTCTAAGGGGGCCCTTTGCAAGTAGACTTTGCAACCATAGGAAATTTTCAGAATGGTGCTCAGACTGCTTGCAAAGGGCCCCACAACAAATTAAGTTTTCAGGGTGGGTGCGGGTGCTTCTCCCTGCCGCACACACGCGCCTGCACACACACCTGCACACACACTTAACTTTTTCTTCCTGGTGGGATTGCTGCTGCTCTAGGGAAGGAGTCCTCTGGGAGTCAGGGCAGTGCTCCCTTCATGAGTAAGCCCCTCCCCAACTCTGGAGACCCCCTCCCCCTTATCCTGGGGGGCGCATAATTGGGATGTGACCCTGGGCCTATCACGACCTTGCTACGCGAACTGAGGCACACAGAGTGATTTCAATGACGCTGTTAATCTCGCCTGGTTCTTTTGTGGTGGGAGCGCCCATCTCTGTATATTTTGCTTTGTGCTCTAGCAATTGAATGTAATTTTGAAATTGCCAAGCTGGCTTAACCAAAGCCCAACACAGCAGAAACAGCTCTGGCTTCCACACTGTTGAGCTGAGAACCAAGTGCAGGTGGGTGGCTTTATTTTTATATATATATATTTAGTGATTCATCCCAGCAACTGAGCTGTTGTTTAAACATCGTCCGCAGCTTCATTTTGGGGGAGAGAATAAGCAATCAGCAGGCACAAAGGGAAGCCATAGGAGTGCACGTGAGCAGAGAAGAGATTGGCTAGGTTGGGGTTTTTTGTTTCCTCTGTTGCAAATGAAATTACTGCCGATTTATTACATTCAAAGCAGCTGTCGAGTTTCACAGAACGGAAATGCTTTGGAGGTGGTAAACAGCTCATGGTGTAAGCACAATTACCAGATCTGAGACCTGGCATAGCCCAGTGACTAGAGCACAGGACTAGGAACAAGAGGCTGGAATTCTATCCAGCCTCCAGCCACGAACTTGCTCTCTGGCATGGCACGTCTCCTACTCTGTGTGTCTGCCTCCCCTTCTCCCTGGGAACTCCATGGAGCAGACTGTCTCTTGCTATGCAGCAATAGGGCCCTGATCTTGATTGAGGCTCGTTGGCCCTACTGCAATACAAACGACTTGCACCTCCACAAACCTCAGACCCCTTTGCCTGTGCCTCTATCCTGGGCAGTGGTGCTTCTCCAAATGCCCCCAGCTAGCTCCAGGGTTTGTGTGAAGCAAGCACCCTGACTCAGACCAGTTTTAGATGAGTGGGTCACGGTCGTGCAATCTGCTCACGTGACTTTTGAAAATCCCACAGGCCGGGATTAGACGAGACGTTTCACGTGTTAAAGCTGGCTGCGCTTTCTTTTAAAATGGTGAACTAAATACCCCGATGTCAAGGTATTTTGGTTCGCAGTTTTAAAAGAATGCACAACTGGCTTTAACACACAAAACATCTAGTCTAATCCTGGCCTGCGGGATTTTCAAAAGTCACGTGATCGTGACCCACTCGTCTAAAAGCGGCCTAAGACTCCCAGGCCCAACCTTTGATAGCCTTTTCTCCTAGCTGGCCAGCAGCTCTCTTCCCCCTTCTCCTAGCTGGGACCCTTCTCAAAAGAGTCAACCCCCTACAAACTCTTATCCCAGACCATACCGTGGTTCATGATTCTATAAGGACTTTGGGGTGGTGTGTTACAACAGCCAATAGAACTGTAGCATGCAGATACGCCACAGAGGAACTGGTGATGGTTGGTTGCCTTACCTCTGATATCATAATAATGGCCTTCTCTTGGTTCAGGTTGCAGGGAGTGATCTAGGGCAAAAAAAGGAGGGATGAGATTCCATGGCAGTTGAGTGTGGCTGGCAGGTAGGGGAGGGGCATTTCATTGAGGGAGAAGAGGGGCAAGAAGCTGGGTAAAGCTTTTAGGGTTGACAGCAACCAGGACTGGGTAGGGTTGCACCTGTGGTAGTTTTTTACCTGACACTCCCATAGGCCAAAATGGAAGTGTCAGGTAAAAAACGACCAAAGGTGGCAACTCTAGGACTGGGCAAACTGAGCTGGAGCAAGTTAGAAGTGTATCTTTCTGTAGGAGGCAGTTCCCTTTGTTTTTGGGTTCTCACTGCTCATAAGCCACAAGTTCGGATGGCGGATGCAGTGAAGAATGAGACAGCTGAGTAGCAATAAGGCAGGGATCTGCCCGTGTTGCAGGCCCTAATGGAAATATATTGGCAATGGGGGCAGCAGAAAGTTCAGCTTCTGTCCCTTTGTTGGTTAGTCCCATAGGCCGGGATGTTTAACTCCCCCAGATGTCAACAATTGCAGCTCTTCTGCATAGTTGGAATATTGGGGAATCTGGACTGGATGCCCACAGTCCCCACCCCCCACCCCCATTACAATGGGAACTGAAGCTGTGGGCAGAGAATCATAATCTCAGGTCAATTTCATGCCAGTTCCCTGTGAATTGGTTCCTTTCACAGAAACCCCACACCCCACCCACCTCCCTGAAGGTCAGGGGAACAGAAGCTCCCTTTCTTTGTGTTCTTTTCTGCTCTCAGGGGCTGGGATTGGCATTGCTCCATTCCCTCTTGTACCATTGCCTTTTTAGGCTTGAAAGCCCAGGCAGGCAGAGGCTGCAGCTCAATGGCAGGATGCTGAGTTGTTATCTGGGAGGCCCCAGGGGCTGAATCAGGGACAGCAGAGATGAGGCGTATGGGACAGCGTGGTTTCTAGCAGGCCACCGTGGGCATATAGAAGCTTTCACCATGTTCCGATGCCACGTTCACAGGCACAGATGAGATCTCATTGCCTGTGCTGGAGGAGGGAGGGATACATTTCCTAGCTGCTCCCTTGCCTAGCTGGGGCAGGATTATTCCCCCTGCAGATTCAGTAGCACCCACTTCAGCCTGGTTTTGATTGCCCCAAACACTGATGCTCCCAGCCCTTCCCTGGGAGATGGTTCTGCAGCCTGAGAGATCTTGCTGGCAGGAAGTTGCTGCTGAGATTCAAATCTCAGCATGCCCTCTGTTACACCCAAATGATTCCACCCCCGCTTGGGGCTTACACTAATCAGGCTTTTGCACACTGGCCTCCCATTCCCCCATGTTTCTTGCCTGGCCAAGCTGGACAGACTGAATGGCTGTAATCTCACCCCATACACACTCCAACCTCTCCAGTTCCTCTTCTCCTTTCTTTTGCTCTGCTCTTGTGCTCCCTCTAGTTTGTCAGTATCTCTCTAGGATGGAGGGGTCATAACTTAGCGTAAGGTTCCTGACAGATCCTCCCACGGCCTCTCCTGTCCCTGCAGCTTCACATTGCAGATGCCTGCTCATTCCTGCTTCCCAGGTTTCCCTTGCAAGCAGTTTTGCTGCCTTTGGATGAGCCATTTCCTCCTGCACTGTGGCAGAGGGGATTGTTATCGTAGTGTCTGTGTCTCACTGCATGTCCAGGCTGGTCAGCAGACCCTTCATTGGGGCTGGCTGCCTACACATCAGTTTGGTTCCTTTATTCAAAGCAGCCTTTCTGCCCCCACCCCCCTGCCTTGCATGAGTATTAACCCTCCCCCCCCCCCTTCCCTTCCTGTGTGCAGTGCAACCTCCATGTCCCTACCTTGCACGAGGAGCAGTTGTTGCATCAATGGAAAGGAAACTTGACACAGTGAAGCAGTGTCCTGTCCTGCCATCCACAACAGCTCAGTCTGGTAGCCCTCCCCTCTACTTCAGTTCTATCCCATGGGCCATGACCCATGTTCTGTGGTGCGGAGTTCTGGTAGCTTCCACTGGACGTGATTCTCAGTGGGTCTGTTCCTGAGCTTGGCTTAGGGATGGGAGAGGCCTTTAAGCCTCATATTGAAGATTTGTGCAGGGCCTTGCTGGCCCCTGGTGTCGGTTGTAGCCATTTTCCAGCCTGCTTTTCCAATCCAGCCCTCATGCAGAAGGATGGGAGCAGTACTAGTCAGTGGCTTAGCAAGACAGCTCATTTCCCAGTTATGGGGCACCCAAAGGCATGGGGGCAGGGTCTTCCGAAGAGGTAGCCCTTCCAAGGGGGCTCCTGGCCAGCTGCGGCTTCCCCCTGAAAAGGTGGTGCTGCTACTCTGACTCCCAGCAAGCCCCCGAGAAAAGAAACAACCCCCTGAGGAAGGAAATTTAAGTGTGGACAGGGCCAACACCCCACCCCTGACTAATCTGGAAACTTTCTTCTTGGTGGGGTCCTTTGTCAGCAGCCAAGCGGCAATAGAGTGTTGGCCTGGTTCCTCTCCCACCCACTCTGAAAATGTAACTGCAAAGAGCCTCTGCTAGAGTCCAGGCTTTATTGAGCTGAGCCCTCTGAGTTACACCCTTGGCTAGTATCAAACCCTTATCCCAGCTCCATACATGCCACATCCCTTTAAAGCTCCCTCGCATTACCAGAGTGGCCTGAGCAGTGGCCTAAGAGCCTTGGGGGCTCAATGCTAGGTGTCCAGTGTCTCTGTTGGGGAGCAATCACTCCTGAGGCAGGCAGTGGAGCTGGAAGACACTGGTTGTGAGAGCAGGTCCCATTTTTAGGAGGCCTTTCCCCTCACACATGGAGCCAGAACAAGGGCCCCAGCTCATGGAGGGGAGTCATGGATAGCCCATCCTATGAGCTTAGCCCAAGTAGTGGGGCAGCCCTCTATCTGCATCCAGACTGGGTCAGTGCCCAGACAGTTGCCAGCCTTATGACCCTGAGCAGTCGCTGAGCTAGCGTCTGGGCCTTTCTGGCCCAAGGGCAATTCAGCCTTGAGCTGGGAGAAGACAGTTTGACCTGTCTGTGCCCATGGGTTTGGCTGCCATGTTGTATCTTTAACCCTCTCCCCTGCTGGCTCAGCACTTTGATAACTCCTTTTACTGATACTCCCTAGCCAAACATCATGGCATCCTCAGTGTACCAGATGGATATTGGCGGAACGGTCTTGGACTGGTTTCGTTCGTTCCTGGCCGGGAGAACTCACCGGGTGGTCTTGGGGGAGTGTACGTCTTCCCCCCGAGAGCTCACGTGTGGAGTCCCGCAGGGTGCCATTCTGTCCCCCCTCCTGTTTAACATCTATATGCAGCCGTTAGGGGAGATCGTGAGGGGGTTTCAGGGCATGCAGTGTCATCAGTATGCTGATGACACTCAGCTCTACCTCTCTTTTTCCATCGACCCAGGCCATGCAGTCTCCTTATTTTCCCAGTGCCTGTCAGCTGTGGGGGCTTGGATGAG
>QEPC01001877.1:1478445-1536196 GCA_003113815.1 Sphenodon punctatus | reverse complement strand
CCCCATGGTCTCTCAAGTGCGGAGTCTGGGTGTGCTCCTTGATTCGCGACTCAGCTTGGAATCCCAGGTTGTGGCCGTGGCGGGGAGTGCGTTTCGGCAGTTACATCTTGTTCGGCGACTTCGGCCGTATCTCTCAGACTCCGAACTCGCCACTGCCATCCATGCCTTCATCACCTCAAGGCTGGATTACTGCAACACACTTTACATGGGGCTGCCCGAGAAGCTCGTCCGGCGGCTGCAGCTGGTGCAGAATGCCGCGGCCCGTCTCCTGACGGGGGCAGGTCGCAGGGAGCACATGACACCTGTGCTCCGGGCTCTGCACTTGCTGCCTATAAAGCCCCGGGCCAGGTTCAAGGTGCTGGTTTTAACCTTTAAAGCCCTTCACGGCCTGGGCCCTGCCTATCTGCGGGACCCTCCCCATGTGCCCGTGCGACCCTTGAGATCGTCCATGGGAGCCTTTTTGGAGGTTCCCCGGGTGAGGCGGGTGGCCACCGATGTTAGATCTTTCTGGGTGGCCGCCCCTGTGCTGTGGAATTCGCTCCCGGAGGAGGCTCGGCTGGCTCCCACTCTCCTGCTGTTTCGTATATGTAAGACCTGGCTGTTCTGTGAGGCTTTTGGCAAGGGGTAGGGGTGAGGTGGGGGGTGGGGTTTTTCCCCACATATTGTATTTTTAAATTGTTTTAAAATTTTATACTGTTTTAATGAATGTTGTTCGCCGCCCCGGGCTGCCCTGTGGGCAGGAGGGGCGGGATATAAATGTTAAATAAATAAATAAATAAATAAATATCTATGTCACTCAAATTCCGACCCCTTGTTGCTGGAGCATAGAATGGCATTGCACGTGGTGTCTCTGCCTTCCCCCCCCTTCCACTTCTTGGCATCTCCGTCACCCAGGGGAACTCTGTAAGGAGCAGCTAAATTGCTAATTGCTAGCAGGGCATGTTATTCTGTACCCAAGGACCCATGTTTACTGCATTTCCCCCATTGCTGCCAATGAAGAAATCATGGTGAAAGTGGGTCCCTGTCTGTAACACTTGCAAGCCTTGCCCTGTCCACAGTTCTGACAGACTCTGGGTGAAAATTGACATAATGCTAACTCCACTTTAACACTGCTTTGCCATTACTTATGCATGTTGCACCGCTGCATAGGGCACCAATACAGTCCTGCAACATGCATAAGAAAGGTTAAAGTGGTAACATCGCTACTACTGCTGGGCCTACCTTTGTGCTGCTTGCCTGCCTGCTTGTTTGCTGCAGGACTGATTGAGGGGCAGGTCTGGAAGCCTTTTCAGGAGCCGCCCCACTGGAACAGCTTGGCACCGGCCCCCAGGTGACATCCATTCCCCCCTCCCTTGTGAGAGGAGTGGGGAGGCAGGGAAGCCCAGGACTGTGGGGGTGGGGGAAAGCCTCTTTAGCAGAGTGTGGTTTGGCTGCCGCCATAAGTATACACCACAAGCTAAAGGCTGCACCAAAGAGCCCTTAGGCCCCTTAGTGGGACGGGGGTGGGGGGCAGAGGTTTTGGCAGCAAGGTGATTATCTCTGTCTATTATCTTTTGTTTGCTGTGTGGGATTGGGGTGATTCCCTCCAGCTGAGTGTGGGGGGTGGGGAGTAGGTTAGGGCGGGTTTTTTTCCTGAATTCCAGGTCCTCGGTGTGAGGGAGGCCATGCATCTGGTGAGAGCGGGTAGCACACCCCACCCCACCCCCCCGCATTGGAGACGGAACAGCTTGTGGTTAGGGGTCAAGGCTGAGCGGACTGGGGCACAGCCATAGGGGTCGTAGTAGGGTGGAGGAGATATAGTCCCAGTGGGCATGTTTTTAGATCTGCGAGGAGAACAAGGTGTTTGGTGCCTGTTCCCCAAGCAGTTGCCCATGCAGATGGGGAGTTGGTTGAAGACCAGAGAGCTCTCGGGCCAAAGCTTTTGCTGTTAAACACAAGGTTGGTAGCTAACAAGTCATCGACGATTCATTACTTGATCTTGGATCAGGCTGCCGACCTTGTTTGTTTGACAGAGACCTGGCTGGACATGGAATCGGGGCCTATCTTGGCGGACCTTGTTCCTGCTGGGTACTCCGTGCAGCATCAGCCAAGGCTTGAGGGGTGTGGGGGGCAGTGTTTTTAGGGAGTCTTGGACTGTGAGGAGGTATCCAGTGCAGGTGATACCGGGGATCGATCTTGTGATCGATTTGGCAGTGGATAGATTAGGGATGCTGCTGGTATACCGTGTACCTTCCTGTCCGGCAGTGTCCCTCTCCACTCTAGCTGAACTGGTATCGGGAGTGGTTTTGCGGTCCCCGAGGGCCTTGGTCCTGGGGGACTTCAATATCCACGCCGGTGTTGGTCTTCCAGGGGTGGAATGTGACTTCATGGCCTCCATGGCAACCATGGACCTGTCCCAAATGGTCATCAGCCTGACACTTAGTGGTGGGCATACTCTCGACCTGGTGTTCTGCACTGTCCTTGAGGTGGGGGATCCGTTAGTGGAGGAGGTCTTAACAACGCCCTTGTCATTGACAAATCATTACCGCCTCAAGGCTAGACTCCCGGCGTACGACTGCCCCCGGAGAGTTGTAGAGACTATTTGAATGGTTGGTCCCCGGAGACTGATGGAGCCGGATTGGTTCCGGACGGCTCTGGGGGGATTGTGCTTTGATCTCAATGGCCATTCAGCCAAGGACCTTGTTCTGGCTTGGAACACCTTGCTGACAAGGGCCATCGACCAGAAGGCTCAGAGGTGTCCGCTTCCTCAGTTTCAGCACTGCAGGTTACCTTGGTTTACTGAGGGACTGCGGTGTTTGAAGCAGGAAGGATGGTGGTGCCGTTCTTGGGCTGAATCCGATAGGTTGCGGTATAGAGTCAGTTTACGGGCCTATGCTATGGCCATGAGGGCAACAAAGAAGGAATTCTTCACTGCCCTCATAGCAGCCGTGAAGTCTCGTCCAGCGGAGCTGTTCTGGGTGGTGCAGGGGCTGGTTAGTCCGGCCACCATCCGCCTGGACGTGGAATCTTCCAGGGCCCGCTGTGACATGTTTGTCAACTACTTCGCGGATAAAATCCCTCGAATTCACCACAATTTCAGTGCTGCGTGTTGTGCAGAGGGAGGAGAGCCAGAGGCTAGAGAAGCCCCATCTAGTCTTGTTTCGTGGGATCTGTTTCAGGAGGGGACGCCAGCTGAAGCAGAGGATGTTCTGGGGTCTGTTAGGGCCACCTGTTGTGAACTTGATCCGTGCCCGTCCTGGTTGGTGAAAGCCTGCTGGGAGATGTTAGGGCCGCTGCTGGTGGGGGTGATCAATGTCTCCCTTCAAGAGGCGGTAAAGCGGCCTCTGCTCAAGAAACCATCACTTGATGTTGACCTGCTTGCCAACTATCAGGCAGTCTCTAACCTTCCCTTTTTAGGGAAGGTTATTGAGCAGGTGGTGGCCCAGCAGCTCCAGGTGCACCTTGATAGCCGCAGCTTTCTAGATTCCTCCCACTCTGGCTTTCACCCAGGGTATGGTGCGGAGACTGCACTTGTGGCCTTGGTTGATGACTTGCACCAGGAGAGGAACAGGGATGTTCAAATCTACTGGTTCTGTTAGATCTCTTGGCAGCTTTTGACATGGTTGATCATGAGTTGTTGGTGACTCGCTTGCGGGATCCGGCAGGGTTAGGCAAAATGGTTCTACAATGGTTCCATTCCTACCTAGACGGTAGGACCCAACAGGTAGTGTTAGGAGATGAGTCATCTTCTCCTCATGACTTCGTGTGGTGCCCCGCAAGGTTCCATTCTGTCTCCGCTCCTGTTCAACGTGTACATGCAGCCATTGGGTGAGGTTGTGAGACGGTGCAGAGTGAGTTGCCATCAATATCCTGATGACACTCAGCTGTACCTCTCATTTTCTTCAGACTCAGGCCTGTCAGTCTCTGTACTTTCCTGGTGTTTGGCAGCTGTGGGGGACTGGATGAGGCAGAGCCAACTGAAGCTGAATCCTAACAAGACAAAGGTAATGCTGGTGGGGAGAGCAGCGGGTGTGACAACTTCCATCATTGACGGGGTTTGTCCTCTTCTGGTCTCCTAGGTGCGGAGTCCGGGGGTGCTCCTTGATTCCCGGCTCTGCTTGGACGTCCAGGTGGAGGCGGTGGCAAGGGGGGCCTTCCGACAGTTACATCTGGTTCGGCAGCTTTGGCCATACCTCTCAGACTCAGACCTAGCCACCATCATTCCTGCTTTGGTTACCTTGAGGCTGGACTACTGCAACGCACTCTATGTGGGGCTACCCTTGGTGATGGTCCAGAGGTTACAGCTGGTGCAGAATGCGGAAGCCAGGCTCCTTAAAGGATAGGGTCGCCAGGAGCACATTACACCAGTGCTACATAATCTGCACTGGCTGCCTATTTTCTTCCGGGCTCGATTAAAGGTGTTGGTTCTTGCCTTTAAAGCTCTACACGGCCTCAGCCCGACCTATCTGCAGGATCGCCTCACTCCCCCGGTTCTGGATCAACCCCTGCGGTCTGCTGGGGGCGCCTTCCTGGAGGTCCCCCGAGTCAATTGGGGGGCCACTATGGAGAGGGCGTTCTCGGTAGCCTCACCCCGGCTGTGGAACTCCCTCTCAGAGGAGGCTCGCCTGGCCCCAGACCTGTTGACCTTTCATCGCTTGTGTAAGACCTGACTGTTCTGCTAGGCATTTGGTGGAGGGGACGGGTGAGGGTGGTTCTGTGGTAGGGAGTTGGGGGAGGGAGTTATGGGAGGGTTTTGTGGTTTTTATATTTTTAAGTTGTGTGGGAATGTTGTTTTATATTTATATGATTTTCTTGTAAATCATGATGTTTTATATTTATGATTTTATTGTAAGCCACCCCGAGCTGCCTGAGGTGGAGTTGGGCAGGGTATTAAATCGTTTAAATAAATAAATAAATAAAAGTTATGTCTGTTTTCACCCTCTGGCTGCAGTGAGGCATTGGCTGGAGCAGCCCTGAGTCACTGGCCTCATAAAGCCAAACCAGTCTGGGGAGGGAGCAAAGCCATGGAGTGTCAGGCCTACAAGCCGCTACTCGACCTGGGCTCTTTGGCTCATGCAGCTGGATTGCTTCAGGGCCCGAGGCAGTGCAAATGGCCTAGGAGGCAACCAGAGCTCTTACCTGATGTATTTTTAACCTGCGTGGTGAAACACCAAGGTAGGGTGCGGGGAGCAGCATATCAGCCAGAACTGAGGCTGATCAGAACAACCCCACTCCATGTTTCCAGATGCCCCGCTTTCCTTGCCAATGTCCTCAGGCTGCTTGGAGGCTGGGTATCTGGGCTGGTCCCATCCTAGCGGAGGAGGAGCCAATTGAACCTGGATGTGGGGGGTCATGTGTAGAGCTAGGGTCAGTGGCACAAGTAGTGTCAACCCTTGAACTTGTTTGCAGATAATTTGGCTCAGCAAGCTGGGCTGCTCTCTTACCTGCATCCAGTTATTAGCTGCATTTGGGACAAGGGAGGCTTTTGGTTTCCTGGCCTTTGGGGCTGTGCAGGGACCTGCTTCCCCCCATTCAGTTAAAGCAGCCTCAGAACTGCTCTCCCACTTGACCCCCTGGGGGGCCTCACAGCAGTGAATGCGCACTAGTCAGATGTCACATTTTTCTGGAGTGGGACCTGAGTTTTTGCAGGATTGGAGCCAGACAGACAGCAAATCCAAGGGAGAGTGATCAAGGCTCAATGTCAATATCCAAGCTAAGGGGTCAAACCAAGGAGGCAGCCTGCAGGGGGGTACAGGGTGTTGTTCAGGGAAAGGCATAGCTGATAGGTGGGAGAAGGCAAGCTGGGCTTGAAGGCAGGCTGGGGCAGAGCTTCTCTGGAGCACTCTGTCTGCAGTGGTCTTGATGATGGATTACTCAGACAAAGAAGATGTGGTGGCAGGAAAAGGAAATAAACACAGGAGAGGGCCAATGAGCAGCAGGATGCAGCAGGTTAAGGACTGGATTGTGCTCCATGAGATGTACCTAGTCTGGCCTCAGGTTGGGTTGGTGCAAGTGGTAAGGTGCTGGTACAGTCTCCTCAAGGGCCTGGGTTCAGATGGCTGGTGCCATGCCTCAGATTGCTCTCTTACACAAATTCTGGCCAGTTGAGATTTCTAAGAGTCTTATTTCCCTCCAATTTAAGGCACTGCTGGAACAGCCTAGGGGCCTCAGTGTGATGGAGCATCAGGCCCAAATAGGTTAGTGGGCTGGAGTAAATTCCCTTATTACCACTGACTGTCACTGAGACAAAACAGATGGCCCTACTTGGCCAATGCCACCAGCCACGAGCCCAGGGAGAATGACAGGCAGGCTAGGTTCATGGCTTACTTCTCCTGTCTCCAAGAGCCACTTGAGCACAGGAATGGCACCTGGTAACTGTGACCTGCTCTCTGCTCTGCAGCTCCGGCAACTTTGTCGTTTCTTCCCCCTCATGAAGCTCATCTCCCTGAAGCGCACCATACAGCAGGGGCAACATAGGAAGGGGCAGCAGGAAGTTCCGGCAGAGCTTGACCAGGAGGTAAGAAGCAGCATATTCCAAAAGTGATTCTCTAGGGTTTTATCAGTCCAGCAGCCTCTAGATGCTGCCAAAGGTGTGGGGGTGCTGCCAAAGGGCTCTCCTTTCCTAGTATGTATTGTTTGCTGTTACTTCATGTGACTCGCAGTCCTTGCCTGGGAGGCATAGTCTGGAGTCTCCCCAGCAGCCATTCACAGCATCATTGCTCGAAACCTTGGCTGAGGAATTCTGGGAAGGCTAGGGTTGCCACCTCCTTCCAGGAGGAAACCTGGAAAGGGTGGGACCACACTGGAGGGCAGAAGAGCTGCCCTTTTGGTCATAACCCTGCCTTTACAGAGCGTTGTGACCTCATGATGCTGTGCAGGGGTGGGGCAAAAGGAGCTACCTCATGCCCCTTTCTGATGTAACTCCACCCCTTGCAGAGCCTGGTGTCATCATGACACTCTGCAGGGCCACCTTTGAAAGAAGGGTAGGAGGAAAGTCCCTGTGGCCCACCCCCTTGCCACCCTCTCCTGTCCCCAGAAGCCCTATTCCCCTAGTTTAGCCGTGGGCTCCCCTGACTGACCTGGAAAAATCGGGGCTTCCCCCAGAGCTTCTGGGTCAAAACCTGGAGTCTCTAGCCTAGAGGTGTGGCAACCGTAAGGAAGGCCTTGCTGCCATTTTGGATTTGGGAAGTAAGGATCATTGTTATCTACTGCTGTTTGACAGCTGACCCGTGCCCTGGAGTGGGAAGTGACTCTGGAGTGGGGTTACCCCGTGTATCACCAAGTAACCATAGACCCCATTCAGGGGCTGGCCCCACAGAGCTACTTTGAAGCACCGCCACCGCAGTGCATCATAGGCACTTCCCAATGAGGCCCATCCCAGGGAGCTGGTAGAATAATAACACAGGAGAAGCAAGCCTCCCCTTTGCTCCTGCCACAGTCCAGCCCCCACTCCTATCCCATAGTAACTCCCTCCCTTTCTGCAATTAAGGGGCTTATTGCCTTGTGGGACTGCCACAGCCAGCTGTGAGAAGGATCACACACCCAGCAAAGTTGCCAGAACCTAACCCCAAAGGAGAGGGTCTGGGGCGAGTTGGCAGAGCCCTGAAGACAGACTCAGCACAGCTCCTGGCAAGATGCCTTAGCCCTGCTCACAAGGAGTGGACCCGGAGTCATCTCCACTCTCTCCTTGCCATCTTGAGCTGGGCAGTGGTTTGGGGCATATGAGCATCTGGCAGCTGAAATGAGACCTATCCACCTCATCCCAGAGGCTGCCCCTCTGCCCTCCAGCTGTTACTCTGTCTCCATCCCTGTGTGCTCCCCTACTGGTAACACCGGATTCCTATGAGGGCTTAAAGATTTGGAGAGGACTATGCATGGTACATGTGGGGGAGGGGAGTTTATAACCAATACAGACCCTCCCTCATCACAGAACTAACAGCTGTTCCTGGTTAGGCCTGTAGAGAAGTGCTGAGCATCGAATAAAGGACGGGGGGGTGTCTATTGGGCAGCAAGAGGCATTGGTGATGGGTTTATTTTTCCAGCCCTGCCTCTTCTGTTCATTTCCTGCAAATGTTGGATGTTTGGAGCAAGGTCCACAGGGCCTCAGAGCCAGGGGATTCTGGCAGGAGGCATTGAAGGAGGAGAGGGAACTCAAGCAGGGCTACTGCAGTCAGAAAGAGCTCCTTGTCCCTGCCAAGCACTGGGGCTTGTGTTTGCGCAGCAAAACACAGAGGGAGCGGCAGGAGAACCGCTCTTTAATATAGGGATTTTAATTGCAGGCTGAGGGTTTAAGGGAAAACAGGAAAAATCATTGATAAAGAAGCTGAGGGATTCCAGGCTGCAGAGTGGAGCGGGGAGATGAATGAGCCATCAGAGGGAGTGATGGTGTGTGAAAGCAGCCGATGCTGGGGGAGAGCTGTTGCGGGGAGGCGTGGGCGGGGGTGAGAGAGATTGCCTGCACTGGGGAAAGGGTGCTGGAGGGATTGCAGACTGTACTGTTGAATTTAAAGAGCACCATTTCTCTCTCTTGGGGATCCACTTTGCTTTCACTGGACCTTAGTCAAAACAGGAAGTGTTCATTACTTCTATCATCGGGCTCCTGGAACAGGATTTTCAAACAGGCCCAGCTCCCAATATCCCACTTGGTCTCACTGGAGGCAATTGGGTACTGAGCCTTTTACATCCAACACCTTCATTTTAGGAGTCTAGTTGAAATCTCACCTCTTAGGAAATCAGGCCACATTTATCTAAAGTTGAGCCCTACTTTTGAAAAATGTGGGCCTCCACCTCTCTGTGCCTCAGTTTCCTTGCTGTAAAAGGGGGGAAACAGCCCTGGCCTCTCAGAGAGGTTGAGAGATTTTCAAAGTTTCCCAGACCAAAAGTGCTGTCAAGGATAAATTATTCCTCCAGTATGAAGTTATTCCATAACCTCACACTGAAATGTCAGCATTTCCAAGGCCAGGAATTTACTGACAAACAGGGACACTGCCATGGGTTGGAGCCCAAGATGAGTGGCAGACGCTGTTGAGGTACCCGAGAGATATCTGCAACATACATTCCGATACGCATATGTGCATGCACACCACTAGAGACACGCATGCACACACCCTGATAGATCACATACAGAGTCTCCTTTTAATCAGCAAGGCTAAGCTTTGCCATGTGCCTGACTCATTTTAAGTTCCTAAACCCACATGGAGGAACCTAAATGAAGAGGCTTGATTTTTTTCATAGGCCATGGCCAGGCCAAGCCAAGCTCCCTCCCTGACTTTAGCCAGAGCTGTGACTGCACTGCTAGGCACCCAGGTTGTATAACTCCAAGGCCACCCTCACCAGAAGCAAGAGAGGCAGGAGCAGTTCCTGAAAAAGGGAGTGTCTAACTGGGAGTCCCTCACTCTGAGTTGGGTGGGGCAGGGAGTGATAGCACCAAAGGCTCATGCATGTGAAAACCCCTCACCACCACCTGAGGTAATGGCAGGGGGCTCCCTAGCTGACCCTGGAGTGCTCACACAACACTGGGATGCTTCCTTGTTTTCAGGGGCTCTTATCCCCTCCTCTCACCTCAGGGCGTGTGAACGTTCTGAGCCAGACTGCCCTTGAACAGACATTTGCTCAAGTGCACAAGGTCTATGTTCTTTTTTATTCCAGATGCTTGAGGTAGGCTGGGACGAGGAGGCCTGTCTTTTGGGCTTAGGGGAATGTTGCCTGTGAGCTAGGATTCCTGGGTTCATTTCACAGCTCTGCCACTGACTCTTCCATGCAATCTTGGCCAAGCTGCATCCTCTCCAGGTGCCTCTGTTTCCACATGTGTAAATGAAAGTGAGAATAATTTCTCCCATTATACTGCGTAGCTGGGCTTACTTTGCTATGTACTCAGTGTTCCCTGTGGGAAGAGGGGCAGAAGCTAGTTTCAAGGTGCTGGGGCAGTAGCAATATCTGTTAGCTGAAGCCTTCATTCCACCCATGTCTCTCTTCCTCATGGATGTCTGTGTTACAGGAGCAGGGTTGGATCAGATCTTGTTCATATGCCACACTGCTTACCTGGCAGTAATTTCCCCAAGGATACAGTTGTTCATGTTGCCACGCCTACCTAGCATTAATTGCCACCTGCTGTTACCACGTGAAGAGTTACTGAGTGGTAAAGTACCATATGCTAGCTAAAGGCTCATTTTGAGGTCAGACACTACAGCCCCTCTGGAGACAACTGAGCCACAGCTGACCCTACCCTGGTAAAGATTTACCTGGGAGTAAGTTACTTCTGGGGAAGCAGTGTTCAAAGGGAGCAAGACACACACATCCCTCCATTTCCCATCCCATTCTTGCTGGGTTAAACACTGTGCCTTTGAACTGGTGGTGTCATCTGCTGTGTGGGGCCCAGTCAGGGAAACCTGGAGAAAACCCACAGCCAATCAGGGGCTAGGATTTAGTGTGGGAGCCTCCTGCACCCTGGGACCAGAATGAAGGTGTGTGTTATTTGGGTTGGTATGGAGAGTACTGCACAGGACAAGGGGGAAAGGTTTGGTCGTTGCTGAATTCAGAGATAGCATGAGGCCACCTGAGCTTCACCCCAGCAGAGGGCACCGGCAGTCTGTGCCCTCTGTGTTTCCCCATCTTTAGCCCAGGGCTCCCCCTGTAGCTGTGGGTTTGGCAGCACTGGGGCTTAGCTATGGTTGCCCATTCCCAACATAGCCATGATGTCATGACTGGCCAATGGGAAAGACCCATTCCATACAGCTCATTAGCTGGAGCTCTGAAGCCGTAAGTGGTGCTAACTCTGCTTGTCTCCGGCAATTTGAGCTATGCCAAATGGCCACCTCTGTGCTGATAATCACCCACCCACTCCCATCCCAGCCCAGTTCCAGGCTCAGCCAGCCTGTCTGAATAAATATTGCTAGGCATAGAGAAGGGAGATGGGGGCAGCATTTCCAGCTATGGGAACTGGGCCCTGAACTGTGGTAGAGGGGGTCTAATCCCAAAGAAGCCAATTGCATACACCTAGTCAGAGAAGGGGAATCGCCCCCCCCCCCCCGCCTTCATCCCCCACCTTGCCTGACAACGGGAGAATTACCCATGCATACCCCCAAGCTTGTCAAAGGACCCTGTCGGATGGGGAGAACTACACACGCGCACATACACAGCTCCTAGAAACAAGGGAATGGACTGCTCCATTGCTCTCCCTATAGCTGGCCAGGGATCCTGTGCTATGCCTGAGGACGTAGCTTCCTCAGCGAGGACAGAGCCCTCCTTCCACTCGTGTTCCAGTGAACCTGACCCCTCCCCATTCCCTCACCTACTCCTCAGTGCCTGTCCCATCTCCTCTGATCCCTCTTCAATCTGACCCCTCCCACCCCTGTCCCCCATTACCCAGACTCAGCTCCCCTCCTGATCCCAGTCTACTGGTGATGGTGGGTAAGGCGATGGAGATGGTGGCCCCTGTTATTGGGGGTGGGGTGGGGTGTCTGCCCTCCATTGGTACCCCAGGTACGGAGTCTGAGGGCACTCCTCAATGCGCAGCTCCGCCTGGATGCCCAGGTGGAGGCTGTGGCGAGGAGTACCTTTCGCCAATTACATCTGGTGCGATGGCTTCGGACGTTTGTCTCAGGCTCTGACCTGGCCACCATCATCCATGCTTTCATCACCTCCAGATTGGACTATTGTACCGCGCTCTACGTGGGGCTACCCATGGTGATGGCTCGGAAACTGCAGCTGGTACAGAATGCGGCGGCCCGTCTTCTGGTGGGACTGGGCCGCCGGGAGCATATTACACCAGTGCTCTGCTCTCTGCACTGGCTGCCAGTGGTTTTCCGGGCCCAATTCAAGGTGTTGGCTTTGGCCTATAAAGCCCTAAACGGCCTAGGCCCTACCTATCTGCGGGGACCACCTCACTCCCCGGGTGCTGGATTGACCCCTGTGGTCATCTGGGGGCGCCCTGCTCGAGGTCCCCTGAGTCTTCTGGGGGGCCACGCAGGGGAGGGCGTTCTTGGTGGCCGCACCACGGCTGTGGAACTCCCTTCTGGTGGAGGCCTGGTTGGCCCCGGATCTCTCCTCTTTTCAGATAAGTTGTAAGACCTGGTTGTTCTGCCAGACATTTGGTAGGGGAGATGGGTGAGGGGGTGGAGGGTTTTTTTGGGTATGGAGTTATTTTCTTTTCCTCCTTTTAGTTGTTTTAAATGTTGTTTTATGAATTGTAAGCCGCCCCGAGCTGCTTGTGGCAGGAGGGGTGGGGTAGTAAAAGTATGAAAATAAAATAAATACTAGCTCTCCCCTGTGGCAGATGTAGTGATCGAGATGCACTGTCTGTGTCTGGAGCGGTCTTCAGTGTTACTGAGCAGGTGGAAACTAGGATGGGAGCCAGCCCTGGGGAACCCGCCAGCAAGTGCTTCGAGTTTAGGAACCACTGGGCTCGATTTAAATGCCATGTGGCAGCAGGGTCTCCCTCCCTCCCTGTGACTCCTGTGCAGCTCCCCAAGCACAGCTAGCTGGGACAGACAGTGACCCACAATCCGTGCAACACCAGCTCTTATCCTGCTTGTGGCTCAGCCCCCTAGCACTCACCCCCTGGAGTGTCCTCACTCACCCTCACATTAACACTGGTCACTGGAGCCCGTATCTTAGGACTGGCAGACATGGCTGTGCTCAGAGTCCATAGAATTGAAGGTTTTGAAGGGAGCTCAAGGGCCATCTAAGCTGCCCTGAGCCACTTGGAAAGGGCAGGGTAAAAATTCAGATGATAATAAATCTAGTCCAACGCCCGGCTCTGAGACAGGAGATCCTCTGTCTACATCAGAGGTCAGGAACCTTGGGTCCGGGGGCCAACTGCAGCGTGCAGCTAATTTTTAGTTGACTGCTTTCCAGTTCCTGGATCTGGCCTCTGGATTCAGTTCCCACCCCCAAGCACTAAAAGACTGAGCTGAGGGCAAGGGAACAGAGAGGACAGCACACACGCAAGGACAGGGGACAGATCCATGATCTGGATCCTCCTCTTCCTGAGCACATCCCTGTCCCCAACTTCTGTGTGGCCCTCAGAGCTTGTACTAATTTTCAGAGTGGCTCCTGAGTGGGAAAAGGTTTCCCAAACCCTGATCTACAGAATCACAAACAGATGCTCAACAGAGTCACACCGAGCACTCTCCCACTTTGAAAATGGAGAAGGCACCAACAGAAATGTTACGCATCCACACAAAGCTCCCAACTTGGCACACCTGCATTGACACCCCCACCAGCACACCATGCTGATACCTGTACCCACACACTGACCCCCTCTGAGCCACACACACCAAGACCCCACTCACATACTTGCACTAACATGCACAAGCGACCCCTTGTTGATTCCTGTGCACATGCAGACATGCACACTCTGATACCCATAGGTACACACTATCCCCCTTCCAACCCACACACATTGGCACCCCTCTATTCTACCAACCCCAATACATACATGCTGATCTCTCAGTGTACACACACTGACACCCACGCCCCCTCCCCACATACTGGCCCCAATACACACACACTGATCCCCTTCCACCTCACATGAATTGGCACCCCAACCACACACTCACAGGGACATGCACACACCCACATTGATTTGCCCTCACTCACATTGACACCCACACATGCATAGTTATGCGCCTCTGACCCACCCACACTGAGATGCATGAAAACACATTGACCCCCAATCCCACCTACACTTTGTCCTGCCCGTGAGTGAATGCTGGCCACAGTGCTATCGCTTACACTAGAGCGCTGAAGCTTGACTGAAGTGATGAACTTCCCAGAGCTGGAAAATAACAGCAGAGCCCAGGGAGCTTTCTTCCTTCCCAGCTGTTTCCCCCATTAGATCACCTCCTCCTCAACAGCCCAGCCAAACCCCTGCTGAGATTAGACTCTTCACTGATAGATGTTGCAGGCTGGATCCATTCAGCAGAGCTTGTGGGGCAGGTGCATGCTACCTATCAACAATGCCACTATTCTTCACTACTGGCAGGTAAGCAGATGACCGATTCCATGGCAAACTAATGTCCTCCTGTCCCACAGACTCCCTCGCATGGAACCAACTTTGGAACTGCCAGGACAGACCAGCCTAAGGGTCCAGTGTCATGGGATTGGGGTCTCACTACCCCACTCTAAGCTGTCATGACTCAGTTTCCCTGGCTTGCAGCTCTCACTGGACTAGCTCTCTCTCTAGAACTGATTGAGCCTGCAACGGGTGAACCTTCTTGTCACCTTTTCAGCCATAGAGTTTCCCAGCATAGACTCTCTCTCTAGGTTCACCTGCTCTTGTAAGCACAGAATTAACCCCAAACTGCATCCCGCCAATGTTAGGATTAGCAATTCCACTGGACCATACTAAGTTCAGTTAAAATAAGTTGAATGAATAAATCATGAATAAGCGTGCAGTACAAGATTATACTCAAGACTCGTGCAGAAATCAAAACAGCATAACCAATAACGCATTCCTATTGGTACTTGGATTCTCCTAATTTAGGCTTACCCTAATCAAGGTCCAAGGATATTTCAGCTCATGTCACAGCCAGCAGTGGAAAGCTTGGCTGGGTACAAGTCGAAGAGGGGATTCACACGTGCGTTTAAATCGCACAGCCGCCTCGGCAGCATAGTGTGATTTAAAGAACCCCGCACTTCCGGGTTGGTGTGAATGCGGTGAGCACGCACATTTCCACTTAGCCCGAATGTTTGGAGTGCGGTTTGAAAAGTTGCTCCGAGCAGCTTTCCAAACCGCACTCCAAACATTCGGGCTAAGTGGAAATGTGCGCGCTCACCGCATTCACACTAACCCGGAAGTGCGGGGTTCTTTAACTGTGCCCTTAGAGTTTCCAAGAGTCCTTATTTCATAGTTCCTTTGGTGCAGCCCTTCTCTGGCTGGTAAGATATGATGATGCAGATGAAGCTGAAGAAGCTCAACAAGCTCTCTTTTGTCTTGTCTTTCCCCCTTAAGTACTTTTCCAGGATCCTTTGTTTGATTTTCCTACCAGGTGACTGTGCTTTCAGTCACGTCCACAAGAAGAAATCCATTTGCAACTCAATGGTCTACGGCTAGTGTCTGCAGAGGTGTTAGACTTTTTCTGATTACACAGTTGCTCAAGGTCATGACTTAGCAGTTCTCCATTGCATGAAACCAGTTTCCAGTTCTCAGCTTTCACATTACATACATGTTTAACCTTTACATATTTGTTAGACCTGTAGTCTACATGTAGCCCAGTATCTCCTCATCACATCCATCTAGCTTAATTTCTATGGAGGCTATGATCAGGGCCCATTTTTAAAAAAAAAATTGTTTATTTAACTAAAAAAATATACAAGTTAAAGAATACATAAAATGGCCCAGGATCTATCTGTCTATCTATATGTATGTCTGACCCCATGGGGCAACCAGGGACCTGAAGGGGTAACACTTGCGTGCTCAACTCAAACGCTGGTGTACTATGGTCCCTCAGGGTCTTATAGTGGCATACAAGGGCAATAAGCCAAGCTGAAGATCATCATAGGGAGGTGGTGATAGTGCACACCCTGTATCCACACCCCCAGACACACACACACACCTTCACTCTCACAAGCCCACAGGGAAGGGAAGGGACGTGAGGGAAAGTGGGGAATAATAGACGGGGGAACCTCGGGAAAGGGAGAGGGTGGAACACACACACACACACAAAGATGTGCAGCGTATGGACCCAGGTAGGAGGAGAAAAGGGACACCGCACCCACACCACCGAGCAACCTCACTCGCCCTACCCACACAACCCACACCCACACTCCTCGCACCCACTCTCACAGTACTCACAATCCACAGAACCACACACAACACACTCAGGATAATCCAACAATTACAGCAACACACACTCAGGGGCCAGTCTCACAGAAGAGGCTCTGATCACCGGCACTGCCATGGAGACTGAGTAACCCTTAAATAGGGTCAACGCGCCTGCGCAGGCGCTCTGAGCACCAAGGCGGGGCCAGATGCGCTGAGGCGTGCTCCGAGGAGCGCTGGGGCAAGCACTCCGAGCATTGTGGAGGGGCGTGTTGCGTTGCATCGGCATGCTCTGCAGCCGCACTTCTGGCCGTGGCCTGGTCCTCTGCCCTGTCTATGCCTGCCAGTAAGGTTTCCCCTGTGCCGGAAGGTGCACGTTGCCCCAGACCCCGCCAGCCCCTCAGGAATTCCCCCCCCCCCCACGCCACCCGAGTCATATATATATATATATATATATATATATAAATAAAGGGAACATGACGGGAGCTGGGGGTAAACAACAGGGAATGGATCCCCCATTGTGACCTGTTGGGTGCTTCTCCCAAGCCACCGTGATTGGCCACTGTCGGAGACAGGATACTGGGCTAGATGGACCATTGGTCTGACCCAGTATGGCACTTCTAAAAAAAACAAAAACAAAAAAACATTAAAAGCATTAATAAGACGACCCCAATATGGAAACTTGAACTAAATATCCATCCTTATAGCCAAGGTCCTAGCATACTAGGCCCTCAACTCCTGCCTACTCAGAGAAAAATGGTCACAATGGCCAGAAGTCTAAACCTATTGGTAAATCCAGGACAATACAGAATTAAAAAATAAAATAAGTACAAATTAACAGCCCCTGTATACTAATTCATCCATTTTAAAATAATAATAAATAAATTTAAAAGGGGAGGGGGAGAACATAGGCAAAATCTCCATATTCCATTTTATAATTTACTTCAAACAGGAAGTTGGTACCTTTAAATAGTGTACACGTTAGTAGTTAATCTATATTTATCAAAATTAATATGTTCCGTAATAATAGTCCAACATGGATTCAATATTTGATAAAACTCCTCCAGGATATCATGTACTCTGCCACAATCTTTTCAATTGAAAGCATGAAACATATCCTATATACCCACTCTCTAAGCAATGGATCATCTATAGATTTCCAGGATTTCACAATCGTGCTATCTACCGATGCCAATATAATTGCCTTGCAGGCTGCACTCCTTTGGTTTTTTCCTATCGCCTTTGGCCAAAGTCCCAACAAAACAATCCCCGGTGAAAATGGGATGAGGCCCCATGTATTCCACAAAATAATCTTTTAAAAATTCTGCAAACAGGAAACCCAAATTCTGCCAGCAGAATAAATAATGCAAACTAAACAAGGTATGCAAATTTCCCAGCATGCCATTCCATCAGTGTTTAATATCTTCTGTCTTGGCTTTTAAAAAACAAACACCTTACAAAATACCACACAGACCTATCAACAGTGAGAGAGGGGGCCTCGTCTCGTCTCGTCTCGTCTCGTCTCTCCCCTGTGGGTTGTAGGCTGCTCTTCTTCAGTAGCTATGGCAGAGGACCCCAAGGCACTAGAATATATACTAGCAGTGCCAGCTCCCCATTGGCTAGTTTATAGTGCTCCCAACTCAGGCTGTAATTCCAAGCTGGCAGAGGCAGTTACTGTGAGCATTTGTCCAAATACAGAATTCTGCAGAAATGTCTGCAATCCCAGAATTCACAGGAACGTAGCTATTGGAGGGCACACCAACCACAAGAGCCCCAGCTCCCTCCATGGCCAAATCAGCTGTTCTTGGGGGTCTTTGGCTTATGCTCTGCAGAGTTTACAGACATTATACCTTTCTTCCATAGCTAGTGAGAGTCTGCAGGCTTTTACTAGCCAAAGAAAGCCTTTGCTGAATCCCACCCTCAGGAATAACCAGCAGCAGAGATTTGCACAAATAACCATCCATGTATGGTTATGTTCCTGCATCCATTGGCTCATAGCAGTTCTCACTCTCTCTCTCGCTCTCTCTCTTCAACTCCCTCCCTTCATTTTGCTGTTTGTGTTTATTATTGACAGTCTCCCCCTAGGGAATTCACAGCCCCACTCTTTACAGTGCCTGGGTCCACCTTGCAGGTCTGCCATCCAAACCCAGTCCAACCCTGAGTGAAAACAGACATAACACTAACACCACTTTAACACCGCTTTAACGTTTCTTATGCATATTGCAGGGCTGTATTGGTGTCCTATGCAATATTAAAACTGTGTTAAAGTGGAATTAACGTTATGTCTGTTTTCACATGCTTAGCTTGTGGAAGTCAATAGGCTCCTAGCTCAAGGCAGGCTAGCTGCAGGTCAGACCAGACCATGTGCATGGTGGACCGTAAGCAAGTCTGTGTACTACTGTTGCAGAATGACTGCAGTAGGATTCAGCTGCTACCATGATGGTCCCTCCCCCACAGCTTCCCCTTCCTTTAAAAACAGTAATGGGGAAGAGCAGACTGACACCTTAACACTCTCCACAGGGAGGCGAGTTAGAAAGGGAAGAATGAGAAATCCCATTAGACAGTAATGGGGAAAGCTGTCATTAGTATGACTAGGATCCAGACAGCTCAAATGGGCTCGTAATGGTATAGCATTAACATACAAAGGTATTGGCAGGAGTGGGGGAAATACTGTATTAGACCCCCTGGCTGGGCTCAAACACAGCCTTCTTTGTATGCAAATGAGGTCAAGCCATGGTGGAACCATTCCTAAATCATGTTGCAGACTATACCCCAGCTGCATAGCATGTCTCTAGCTGGGACCCAGAGAGTCTGGGTCATAGGTTTTTCAGGCTGCAAGTATCCATTATTACTTTGGTTTATTTGCATTATGGCAGCTGCTAAAGCCCCCACCCAATGCTAAGGGCCCCAGATAAGCATATATCCCAAATATGGTCCCTGCTGGCAAACCTAGGCTGATGTTGCATAACACAGGCCACTGGATTTCACCTCAGGCAGAGGCTTGCAAACTGGATGGATACTCCATTGAAGGGGAGGGGGTGGGCATGCTTTGCAGGAGCTGGTGTAGCCTACTGGATAAGAACTTGGACTTGAGAGACCAGGTCTTAGGCATGAACTTACTGGATGGCCTTTGTTAAATTGTCATCTCTCTGCCTCAGTTCCCCCTCTGTAAAATGGAAGGAATAATGACTTACCTCACAGGGTTGTTCTAAGGGTGACCTAAATAAGGATTGTAAAGCATTGCTATAGACAAATTATTAATGTTAATTTACTTTGAATGGCTGTTGCTTTCGGGGATTATATTTCACTCTCAAAATGCAAAAGGGTTTGGTAGCTACCGACCTAGAGATTCCTGTATTTGAGCCAGTGACTCACAAAAGCTATAGTATATCTTCCAGAAAGTCTCCCAGTCCTGGTTCAGAGACTCCAGGCAATGAAGAATCCCCTCCCTCTCCCCTCCGGGAAGTTGTTCCAATGGTTAATCATCTTAGCTGTTAAAAATTTGCATCTTATTTCCAGTCTGAATTTGTCTCGTTTCAACTCCCAGCCGTCAGAGCTTGCTGTGCCTGTGCTTGCCGTATTAAAGAGTCCTCTAGCATTAGATCCGTATCAACAGGCAGAGCGTGGGTTGCAGAACCGTCCCTCAGCCTGTTAACATGGCCCATGTTCTAGCAGGGTTTGACCCTGCCAGCATAGATCAGAGAAGAGATAACACTTAGTACGGGAAACACAGGGCAGATCTCTGCCACACGTTATTCAAGAAGTAGGCAAATGGGGTCAAACCATGGTGGAACCATTCCTAAATCATGTTGCAGACTATAGCCCAGCTGCATAGCATGTCTCTAGCAGGCACCCAGGGAGTCTGGGTCAGAGTATTTTCTCCTGGCCTCAGAACCTAGTGATCTGCTTTGATTGGCAGTCTGGTGCTATTGAGCCTCCCTCCCATGGTCCCACTACTCTCCCCTACCCCAGGCACATACATCTTTCCCAGATGCCCTCACTGGAAAGACGCTCTCCTACAGCGATTTCTCTTTGCTCATTCTTTGCTCGTTTCTCCATTGTCTTGCACTTTGCATGGATATCTTCCCCATTGCCAAGAGGACCCAAGCAATAGAAGTAGCCTCAGACAAGTCTGATAAAGGGCTAGTAAAGCAAGTCTTACGAAGAAAGACTGAATGAAATTGGCATGTTTAGCCTAGCAAAGGGAAGATTAAGGGAATACGTGATTGCAGTCTTCACATTTCTAAAGGGCTGCCTCAAAGAAGATGGCAGGGAAGAGCTCTGCATTGCCACAGAGGGCAGGACTAGAAATAATAATGGGTTCAAGTTACAGAAAGGTAGATTTTGGTTAAATATCAGGAAAAACTTCCTAACAACAAGAGCTGTGCAGCAATGGAACAAGTTGCGTAGGGAGGTCATAGGCTCTCCATCACTAGAGGTTTTCAAAAAGAGGTTGGACAGACATCTGTCAGAGATGTTGTAGCTGTAGTCATCCTGCACCCAAGCAGGAGTTTGGACTAAGTAATCTGAGGTCCCTTCCAACTCTGTGATTCTGTGAGTAGCAGGTAGGGTTGCCAGCTATGCAAATGTTTAATAAACACTTATGAAAAATACATGTTGCAGGGCCTGCATTGGCACCTTAGGCACCAGTGTAGGGCCTGCAACATGTATTTTTCATAAGTGTTCCTTTAAAAATTGCATAGTTGGCAACCGTAGTTAGCAGGGCACATCCCCGTCTGGAGATCTCCTGGACAGTTCATTCCTGTCAGGTAGATCCTATAATGATTTGAAAGGGGGTTCACTCCCAATTCTTAGCTTTGTCTTACAGATGGGTACACTGAGGCATGGGAAAGGGGAAGAAGCAAGCATGTGCTAGGGATAGAGTTCAGGAGTCCTGCTCTAATTCTCCTCTGTCTGCTACAGTTAGAAGCCACAAGTCCCAACCACTAGACCACACTCCTCTCTGAGCTGGGAACAGAACCCAGGAGCTTGTATTCCTGGTGTAACCCTTAGCCACTCCTCCCTCCTGGAGCCAGGACTGGAAGGTAGGAGTCTTGTTCCCCTGGCTCTCACCTGTAGCTCCCAGGCCCCTGCTTTGTAAGGATTAAAGTCTCTGATATTTAATCTCAACCCAAACTGCGCTGCTAGATCACATCAAGGCTGACCAGCAAAGCCCCTGAAGTGCTGGAGCGAGGAGAGGCCAGGCTCCTGCTGCCGCTATGATCAGAGCACGGATGTGGCTCTGCATTGTAATGCTGCCGTCTGTCTGAGCGATGCTGCCTGCCTTAACATTTCAGATATGGTCATTGCTCACCAACCCAGAGTGAGAGACCTTGCCCAGGCTGTGGCCACAAGGTTGCACTCAGGCTGAGGAGAGATGGCGGGAGGGAGATCATTTGGCTAACGATTTTGGCAGAGTGCGAGGCAGTGTCCTCCAGTGAGGTGGGCACTAGCTTAGGAACCTGAGATCTCTTCTTGGTTTTGCTGCTAATGCGCCCGCTCTTCCCTGTACCTTGGTTTCTTCTGCTGCTGCCATTTCTCCCCTTAGTTAATTGAGGCTATAAGCTCCTATTGGCTCTGAACTAGGAGTCTTCTAGCCCATGGAAGCAGGGGCGTAGCAAGGCTGTGCAGAACCTGGTTTCATGTCCCAGTTATGGGCCCCAAAACGGGCAATGGAGATGGGGCTGCCAGGTGGGGCAGGGGGATGAGGCAAGAGCCTCCCTTCAGGCTGCCACCACTCTAGAGATGCCCCAGCCAAGAGTGCTACTGCTGCTGCGTGGGTGGGGGAGAGGGGTCCACTGGGAGTCAAGCTGCCACTGGAGGATCTGATGGAGCAGCCATCGCCACTTGTAAGGGCCAGCTGGGAGCTGCTGCAGGCCACCACTGCCAAGAAGAGGAGGAGAAGGGAGGCATCTCCACTGCAAGCCTCAGGAGCAAGCAGCCCTAGGACGTTTTCAGAGGGAGTGAGGCTGGAGTGCTGACTCCATTCCCTCCCCTGCCTACTCTAAACATTTCCTAGCAATGCTCAGGCCACTTGCAAACCCTGCCCCCCTGCTGATTGCGGGTCCTGGGTTTAAGTGAGCCCAACAGCACAAGAGCAGGGACTGTCAGAAGTATGACTAGCACCAGTGAGGCCATCTGGGCCAGTGAACATCGCTCTTAGGGAAACAAACAACTGATCTAGCAACCAAGTCTAGTGCCCCAGCAACCCTAGTCTCTAAGAGTCAGACCCAGAGTTTAGAGCAGGGGTACTCAACGTGCTGCCTGCGAGGCCATTCCCTCAGGCAATTAGTCCGCCACAAGCTATTATCTGTGGCCAACAAAGCTGCAGCCCCGTACAGCTGCAACTCGCACCCCTCATCCAATGCTCTCTGGCAGATAACGCACACCCTATCAGCATGCACACAGTTTCATGGAAGTGCATGGGACTTGTGTGCCAACTGATAGGGGAACATGTTATCTGCCATAGGATCAGACTGTTAGCTAAATTGAAATGGAATCAAATTAAATTTAGGTCAGGGGATGGGGCTCCTGGGCTTGGAGGCTGGACAGTTGTGTGACTCAGTGTTGGGCCAATCAATTTATTGTGGCTCCCGCACAATTTAAATTGAGCCCCCCTGACTTCACGCCTCTGGGTCCTGGAAGACTGGTGGCCCCACTGTGGCCCACAGGAAGGTGACAAGCACATCCCAGCTCTGAGCACCCAGTCTTTTCCACCCCTGAAAGGCGAGCCCTGGCACAGGATGCTGTGCAATAGGGGCTGAACTTCCAGAGAATCGGGGCCTCAGCCCCTGCCAAGGGAGCTCAGGGCCAGCCCCAGCCCTCTGCTCCTGGCTGTGGATTCAATGGAGAAACCAGTGAATGGAGGAAACTTTGTTTTTCCTGTGCTTGGTTCTGAGGACTGGGGAGGGAGCGGAGAGGGGTGTCCCTCCCTGTTGATCAGAGGCTGCTTTCCTGGTTCTGGCATGGAGAATACGTGCAGCACAAACACTGCAGGAGCCTGGGGAGGGAACCCTTGTCATGTTTTATTCATCCAGATGAACAGATTTCACAGCCCACACTTGGCAGTTTCGAATCACAGGCTGCTACCTGGTGTTTTCGCAAACAGGATCTGAACGGTCTCAGTGTGTGCTAATCAGGCTCCCACATGTTCCCACTGTCTCCCTCATGCAGGAGGTTTGCACACACAGCCAAGGACTCCTGCTGAGCCAGTCCAGGCCCCTCCTCTTCTCTGCTGGTGCCCTTCAATCCCAGCCCTATCACAGTGCTGGACTCTCTCCCCCGTACCCCATCCCCAGTCTGCACTGATCTGCCTGTGCCCCTCAGTCCTGACCTCTAGCCCCACTGCTATTCCAGGCGTTATGGGATACCTGAGCCTTCCTGAGTGCCTCTCCTGCCTCATCCAGACCTCCCTCCACCTTCATCCCCCACCACTGCCCCTCTGTAGCCCCTCTGTAAGCTCCCCTGATGTTTTAGCAAAGGGGCCAGGTGGTCCATTTTAGATTCCTGAACGATGCAGCATTGAGCGTGCCACAACCAACAATGAGGCCCCCTGGGGTAGATAGGACCAACCACACTAGTCCCATGTTGGGTCACCACCAGAATCAGAACTGATCTGATCCCCCTCCCATGACTTCCCTCCTGCTCTAGTCAGTGCCAGACAACTGAGGTTGGGGGCAGCTGGTCTCAGGCTGGAAGGGGTACCAGAGCCAAACAAAAGGACATCTTGTAAGATTCAGATAAAATAATAATATGTATTGGCCCACACTGTCTGGGGAGAAGCAGTGCTCTCTGTGCTGTAGGGTGGAGGCTGTAATGTGAGGGGAACTGCAGTCTATGTGGAGATTAACAGCTGCATTGGGAGTCAGGACTCCTTCTGTTCCTCCTTTAGGGCAGGAGAGGGGTCTAGTGGCTTGACTAGGATGGGGAGAGGGAGTCAGGAATCCTGGGTTTTATTCCCAGCTCTGGGAGGAGAGGAGAGGGAGATAGAAACTGGAGCAGGGCAGCTGGGACTGAGGGCTCCTAGGCTCTGTTCTGTGCTTTGATCCACAGAAACAGGATACACAACCACAAGAGATTCTGTTCCCGAGAGCTGGCACTAGCTACCCAAGAGCAGGCTCCTTAAGCCTGAGACGGACTTGTGCACTGATCCCAGTGCCCCCATAGCAGGCGCTCAACTATAGCTGGTTGTATCAGGCAGGCACGCTGCAGAGAGGCAGCCCCACACACTTCACTCAGCACCTCACAAGGGTGTGGAGAGCACTAGGACAATTTGGCAAGCAGCTGGAATCTGACACGCGAGAGGGAGTGTAGGGAAGGAGCTGGGGCATGTGGGCTCGCAATTAGCCGGGGAGTGGCTTCTGAGTGGGGATATGAACCTTCACCAAGTGGGGAGCCATGACAGGGTCTGTCCCTATCTATTTGCTTTCCTCTCCTTACTGGCAGCTAGAGCTAGGTAGTACTAATGGCTTCTCTAGCCAGGTTCTCCTGCTGTAGCAAAGCCTCCACAGGGGGCAAGGGGGTGAGTTCTGAGGGTGACTCACCCAGCAGCCTGATCCCAGGGGATTTACTCCCTGGCTGCACCCAGAGAGTTCACAATAGTAGGAGGAAGCAAGATGTGGGGTCACCCATGGGCCACCCACCCACACAGCAAGGGACCTAAAGCTCTACAGTGAAAGCCTTGCATTTTGGTCTGTGAGAGGAAGACTACAGGCAGTGGCAAGGGCTAGTGGTTGAAGCAGGAGGCTGACTCAGTTCAGTTCCCAGCCCTTGTTCAATGTGAGGTAATGGGAGCTGGGGATCAAATCACCTGGGTTCCATTCCAGGCCTTGACATTGTCCTAGCTTAGTGCCTCAGTTTTCCCCATTTGTAATGGGGGCTGGGGAGCAGCAATTGGCAATACTCCCTTCTGCTACAGCTTTGAGGGGGTGCAGTGTCAGGGCTAAGGGATCATGTGGGTGCTGGGAAAGTGATGATAAAAAGGGGGGTTTAACTGGATTTTCTGGTTAAGACCGACCAGGGAAGCCTTCAGAATGGAGCCCTGTTCTCTGTGAGACAAAGGCCCAGCCTTGGCGCAGCTGTTTAGCCCCCTGTTCTCTTGTCCATGAATCTGGACTGGGATCAGGGCGTAGAAGCTGCTGTCAAAACCCCATCCAAGATGGTTTATTACATTGGTCTCCACAGAGCCCAGCTTCACGCCTGTCGCAAAGGGAATCCGTTTGCTGATCTCTGCTAATTTGGAAATTGAATAGCATGGGGCTGTGGGTTGGGAATGAGTGGAATTGGCACAGCTGTGGGTGGCAAGAGCCCAGGACTGGAATGGCAGTGGGGGAGGGGGTCTGGCCTGAGGGCATTGGCTGAGCTCTGAGTGTGCAAGATGCTCAGAACTGTGGGCTAGGACTGAAGCGCATTGGCCAAGCTCTAGTGTGTGTAGGTAGAAGCCCAGGGCTGGAACGGCATGAGGGACTTGTGGGTTGGGACTGAAGAGCACAAGCCAAACTGAGTGGGTGGTAAGAGCCCGGTGGTGGATGTGGGCTAGGATTGAAGGGCACCAGTTGAGTAGAGGGGTCCCAGGGCTGGAATAACAGGGGCTGCAGCAGGTCAGAATGGCTGTGCAGAAGGCCCAACACTAGAACAGAAAGTGCTATGGATGCTGATGTGCTTGATAGTCCAGTCATGGGCTGGATGGTAGCCTGGCCTGGAGACTTGACCCCAGACTGCCCCTGCCCCCAGCTGCAGCTGTGCTGAGAGGCAGCCTTGCCCCTTGCGCTGGGCAGACGTGGGATGCCTGTTGAGCACCACAGCTCCATTTTCACGGTTCCATTTTGTGCTGGGGCTTGCGAGAGGAAACAGTCCTCCTTTCGGTCACCCTCTGGGCCCGGCCTATGCCCTTTCTACCTGATGCCTTTGGCAGGGTGGCTACTGGGCACTAGGGCCAGGACCTGCACCCAGGCCTGTGAGCAGAGCTCACCTCACGCAGGCAGCATAATCCTGGGCTCCAACAAAAGCTGAACAAGCCCAGAGCTGGGCTTGATGCTAGCACCCCATGCCTCACTAACAGCAGTGTTCCTGCAGGCGTGAAAGGGTTTATGTCACTGCCAAACCACACACACCCACCACTCTAACCACTGGACTCCGCTCCCTTCCCAGAGGTGGAATCCAGGAGTCCTGGCTCCCAGCCCTCCACTCCTGAGCCTAGTGGTTAGAACACTACTCCCCAGAGATGGAACCCAGATCTGACTTCCAGCCCCTTTCCCACAACCACCTCCCCACAAGTTTCGGCTGGCACAGGAATCTAGGCTTTTGTTTTGTCGGTTGCTCCTTTCCTCCTTGACCCAGTTCCAGTGGCGCTGGGAGTGATTCCTCCGTGTGGAGGGGTTGGGGAGAGGTGCCTGCTTTGCCTGCATGGATCAGGTTTCCCACTCCTTGGCACAGGGAATCTGCACTCAAAGGGGTGGGGAAGGGATGTTTGGGAGGCAAAGGCTGCAATTAGGGAGAATATGGAGGAGGTGATGAGTGATTCTTCAGCAGAGAAGAGACCCTGATCAAGCATCCCTCACCCCCAATCCTGTCATCTGCATTCACCAGTCTAGGTGTGCATTTTGGAATTCACTCTGGGCTGTACCTGCTGCTCTCCACCCTGCGTGCAGTTCTATTACACTGTGGATAAACTTGGCCCTTCTAGGAGATTTCCCCATTAACCCTTTAACTCCAGCCAGCCATCGGCCATGAACACAGCTGTAAAACTGACATGACTTTGGATTCTTTCTCTGTCTCAGATCCTGTGTGCATATATCGGGGGGGGGGGGACGACTCACTATTGTCAGTATTAATTATTTGCACTATTGTAGCTCCCTGAAGAGCTTATAGTTTAAATAGACAAAGTGAAAGGGGAAATAGAGGCCCACGTCAGTGTCAGAGATGGAACCAGCACTCAGGGTCTCTACTTACCAGGTTTTGCTGCTGCTTCCTTTGCCTCTCTGCCCTTCCTGCTGCAAATCTCAAAGCGCTAGAGAGGATTGATGAATTACACCTCCCAGCTCCTTGGGCAAAGAGGAGGTGAATATTGTAACAAGTCTAATATTTCCCAGCTCTCACTGTGCTGTATGTGGTACCGCTGAGAACATGCCAGCAGCACCAGAGGGAGATCTTGCCTCTGCCTCCTCTGTGGCCACTTGAGTTAGAAGAGAATCCCCAGTGCTTACATGGGGCTGGAATGTGCCCCAGCACTACCTTATGACTTGGGATTTGTGCTGTAATCCAGAGCTCCCCACTAATCACCTATTTGGTGGGGAGCATGAGACCCCTGCAGGACAGGCATGGACGGAAGTGGGGGGGGGGGTAGCAGGGAGGGAGTTAAGCATGAGGCAGAAAGATTTGGAACTACACCCCTGAGAATCACCACTAACTGCATTTGCAAACCATCTCTATACTTACTCTGCTGTAGCTTCTGTCCCTTCCTCCTAATCCCCTCCCTTTGTCTGTCTGTTTAGGCTGGGGGGTAGGTGGATGGAAGTGGGGAGCTGATTCCCTCCTGCGGCTACTTTAAAAATTAGTCCAAGGTACAGATAGGAGTTGGGGAGGGAGGGCACTTAAGGGATGGGCTCAGGACAGGGGAAGGAAGGGTAGCGTCCAGATCATAGATCTGTGCCATGGATCCATCTTCTGTCTACAAGTGCGTGTCCTTGTCTCTACTCCCACCCCCTGAGCTGACTTTTTCAACGCTTGAGGGGAGGAGCTAGATTCATGTATCAGATTCAGGAAATGGAAAGTGGCCAAACTAAAAACCAGTCCATGGGCCAGATTTAGTCCATGGGCTGGGGTTCCTTCAATTATGGTTTAGATTGCAAGCTTCTCCAGGACCAGGAAAGACTTTCACTTGGTTAGTCAGCATCTCCCACAACATGGTCCCTTTCAGTCAGACGCTGTAGGTGCTACAGTACGACAGACAGTAAGGGCCTGGGGTGCAGTGTTGAGCACTTCTGATGCTCTCCTGTAGAGGGCAATGGTGCACACACATGCACCAGCTCTGTTCCAATTTCACTGTGAAACAACCTGGGAAACTGAGGCACAGATTGGCGAGAATTGCACAGCTAGTCCATGTCAGATGAGGCATTCACATGAAACGGTGCTGAGAGGGATAACTATTTGTGAGATTCTCACCTCACCCCCATGTAAACTATTCCCATCCTCACTGCTTGCATTGCCTCAGGTGGGATCTTAGAGATGTATCCTGCTTATCCTCCCCCCATCATTCACACAAACACTGAGTTAAAGGAAAGCCCCCCAAGTAGGACTCGACAAGCTCCCTTCTCGCTGGCTGTTTGTGTGAATGCAGACAAGAGCTAGGATACTGGTCAAACTGTTAAGAGAACACTCTCTCCTTAGCTGGAAATTGAACCCAGGAGTCCTGGCTCAGAACCCCCTGCTTGGCCACTCGGATGTGTGTAGTGTAGGCTGCTACAGGGGCTCAGCTAACGAGCCATCCCTGGCTCAGGGAGCAAACGCTTTGTGCTGCTGGCTTGACCTTAGGCAGGCAGCCTGCTAGGCTGGTAACAGACCTCTGGAGCCTGTCTCAGAGGAGCCTCATGAGACTGCTTGAGATGGGAGGGTGTAGGAATTGGTGTTTTCTGTCCCTGCTAACATGTCAGCTCAAGAGATAAAGGGGCACCCTGAGATGAGACTCAAGGGCCTTGCTTTCTGATGGGGACAGCAACAAACCTGGGTGTGAAGTAGGGTTACCACCTATGCAAATGTTTAAGGAACACTTATGAGAAATACATGTTGCAGGGCTTGCACCAGCTCCTTAGGTGCCAAATCAGGGCCTGCTACATGTATTTTTCATAAGTGTTCCTTAAACATGTGCATAGGTGGCAACCCTAGTGTGAGGCAGCTCTGGGTGTCTGCTTGTCCTTCCATCCTCCCTATCTGCTACAGCTAGAATCAATCTCGGGTACCTGGCGACAGTGCAGGTCGGAGCCACAGTGCAGACAGGACCGCACTCACTAGGGGTGTATTTAAATGGACACCTGCTCTGCCCCACCCTTGGGTGGCCCATCCGTGTAAAGGCGGGCCACCCCGGGGTGAGGTGGAGCAGGAGTGGAGCAGGCGCTGCCTGCTCTGGACCAGCGGCACAAGCCACCCAAACCTGGAGCACTGGCCAGGGGCAGAGTAGCGGTCTGTCTACTCACAGTCACTCTGCTTCAGGCCGGGGGTTGCCCCGGCAACACCATGGAGCTGCAGGTGGCAGCCTAGAGCAGCTGGCGATCTGCCTGCAGCTCTATGGTGCAGGGGAGGGGACACCACGCGGGCGGACTGCAGTCTATGGCAGCAGCTGCCTCTGTCTAAACCTGCCATAGCAGAACCCCAGGTCTGTCTAAAAACACCCTCTGTTCCCGTAACTCTCCAGGGCTTTACGCCTGTTACAAAGCTATTGTTATGGCTGACTCCCCTGACTCAGACGTAGCTGCAGTGTAGCCCAGGCGCAGGGTCCTGGGTGAAAACAGACATTCACGTAACTCCCCATTAACATTTCTTATGCATTTTGCAGTGCTGTATTGGTACCCTGCAGCTCTGCACCATGTATAAGAAATGTTAAAGAGGTGTTAAAACAGAGTTACGGTGCATGCCTGTTTTCACCCCCTGTGACTTCTGCACTACTGCAAGTGCAGCCATTTTAGCAGAATTTTGCATTTGGCTAAATTGTTGCAGACATTGCCTTTGGCTTCACAGAATAACAGCCAGAGTGGGGAGTCAGTGGGATGCCAGCACTGTTAGTGGCTCATGAACTCCTGAAAAGGAGCAGCCCACAATCCCTCAGCAGAGAGAGCCCCACCACCACCACTAATGACCTCGTGTATTTTGTGAGGTGTTTTTTTAATATACAAGATGTTCAAAATTCATAGAATGGCATTCTAGAAAATTAATTTGCATTCAAAATTAGTATAGTTTGCAGGATATAGTTAATATGCAGAATTTGAGCTTCTTGGTTGCAAAATTTGTGGGGAGGAGTGGGAATTTTTCAGAATATACAAGGCCCTGGTCTTAGTGAGTTGGCCAGAGGCAAGAATGGAATCCAGGGACCCTGTCTCCCAATTGCAGCCTTTCCTCCATAGGGTTCACATCAGCCATTACTTTGTACTGAGAGTTTGTATCAGCATCTTGCCAGAAGTCCCAGGGCCTGCAGTTTCCTTGGAGATTAATTCATATTAATTTGATTGCTGTGGGCTTCCTGTGCTGTCCTGTCCCCACCCCATAGCCTAGGCCCCCAAGATTAGGCATTGGTCACCCCCACACAGCATCTTGGGGCAGACTCCTTTACTCTCTACATGGCCACCTAGCTCAGCTCTAATCTAATCATTGCAACCTTCCAAGAGGAATGGAACCAAAACAGCTGTGAGCTGGCTCCAACCTGCAAGGTCAGCCTGAACATCTGGTTCCGCAGAGCCCGCTCCAGCTCCTCCTCCTGTGGATAAAGACCATCAAGTCTGACTGGGAGGGGTGCAGAGGGGGCATCCACACTGCCATGGAACAGGAGGAGGTGAATTTGTAGTATTTTCCCTTTAAAATCTCAAGCAAAAGGGACCTTCCCCCTCTGGATCCTCCAACTGGGCGTAAGCACAAGTGACTGGCTGCCTTTCCCATCAGGCCAGATAATTCTTTCCAGGCTCTAATCATCAGGCCTTGCAAATGATGAGACTGGAGTGTGGCAGAAGGAAGCCACAGAACTACACTCTGCCTAAAACCAGCACAGGGGGCTGGGTGCAGCTTTGCCAGAGAGAGTCCTGGGGCCAAGCACTCAGTCCCTGAACCATCTATTAACTGCCCTGATGCTAGCCCTGCAGGGGGGCAGGCACGGTATATGTTACAGCAGCCTCTGGGCAGCTCTTGTATACACACTGCTTCTTCTGGGGATAAAGAATAGCTACAGCAGAGCACCCTCTTGCTGCACTTCTAACCTGCCCCATGCCACAAGCTACAGGCAGCCATCTGGGGCACAAGTTTGCTATGGCTGCAGAGGGGAGAATAGGCAGAAAACTCAAGGTCTTTGAATAGAGTCCTCGGGAAGCTAGGCAACAGCTTGATGGGGGCAAGAAACCTGGCCAAGTGAGCAGATCAGGAACCATACTTCCTACAGTCCTCTGTGCCACACTAGACCCTGCACTGACCCCTCTCATTGGTGGACCAAGGGGTGTGGGACTGCTAGCAGGTCATCTAAGGCCCAGTCTCTCTCCCACTTGGAGACCTTTCCATTGCCCTCATGCTGCCCATTCTGAGGGAAAGGCTCTTTCTCACCCCCCTTTCCCTGCTGAAACAGCTAAGCACCTGAGTGTGACTGACAGTCAAACCTTGTTTTCTGAGAGTTCTTGCCTCCAGACTAAAGTTTCCTGCCACCCCTCTCATCCTAGCTTGTCTCTTGCCTCCAGTCACCCTGGGTGCCACCTCTGACCCACTCCCTCAGGGTCTGACCTTGCCGTGGCTTCACAAAAACAAACCTAAATCTGCCAGTTACAGGTTGAGCCCTGAGGGCTGCCAAGCACAGGGCAGGACTGGGCAGGTCTAGGGCAGGGCAGGTCAGTGCCATGCCCTCTCTGCGCTCCCTCAGGCAGCAGGCAGAGAAGGATCCACTGGTGTTGCTTAACACAGGCAGAGCTAGCTGTAGGATTCCAGCCAGAGCCTTCTGCTGCTGTCCCTGTGCTGCCTGGCTCTAATCTCTTCTTTGCCCCAGTTTGACAGGGTAGGAGAGAAACTTTAATTGAGGAACAATTTTTCCTGTTGAGAAAAGTGGTTGGTTCTCTCCCTCCAACCAGGTACCCCACAGCCTGCATAGTATCCAGTGATATAGGTCAGGATCATTATCCCCCTGATGGGAAAACTGAGGCACAGTTAGGGGGTCATTCTCTGAGGCCCCTGTGCATTCTGTGGCAGCCAACCAGGAGCCAGCTGTGCCAGCAAGTTTTGAGATGGGTTCATCAGCCTCAGATCTTTTTAATCTCCTGAAACTATCAGAGCCTGACGCCGAGGCAGAAACCCAGACAGCCTGAGCCAAACGGCATATGGGGAGGTGCAGGGGAGGGCGGACTAAATTAATTTGGGCCGCCCACCCTCCCTCCTATGCTGGCAAAACCAAGGAGTGGTAATAGGCTTATTATGTTTTAACCGAGAACTTGACCCAGGAGAAGGTACTGGGCTGGGAGTCAGGATGTCTGGTGTCTCTGTCTCATTCTGCCACTGGCCTGTTGTGTGATCCTGGGCAAGCCCCTCCCACACTGTATGCTTTAGTTTCCCCTCCCCCATTTGTCTAACTGGGCCTATTTAGATGTTACATTTTCAAGTGGCAACACATCAAATAGCAGAGAGTTCACAAATGTGTTGCAACAGATAGTGAATGTGTGGTGAGCAGCCTTACCCACACTTGCATCCCCAATTGGAGGACTCATGCTCTCGCCAAGTGCTGGTGCTATCTGCTTGGAGGATCAAGTGGATCACCTAAGCCAATCAGAGACACAGGTCAGTGGGTGTTACATTTTATTATACATGTTGCAGGGCTGCAGGTGTGCGCTATGGGTGCCCTGCAACATGTATAATAAAATGTAACACCCATTTTATCAGTGTTAGAGTGTCTGTGTGAAAAGGGCATATGCCCCAGTCACCTCTGAGGGTTGCAGCCCAACCAGAAGGGAGTCCAAGCGACCCTGTTGTAAGCACTAAGTCTAGCTGTCACTGAGGTTCAGACTGGGTTAGGGAGGGCCACAGTGTTCCACAGAGAGGAGGGCCCAGAGCAGCATCATAGCACATGGCATTGCCCTGGCCTGTCTGACATGCCCCACGGTGTTCTGCAAGTGGCACAGTTTCATTCAGGCCAGATTGTGAAAGAGCCAAGAGTCTTGCAACCAGTGGATGTGTGAGGTGCTGTTATCAGTGTTAGAGTGTCTGTGTGAAAAGGGCTGTAGTCTGCCACACCCTCTAGACTTGTTCATCCCAGAGTAATAGCCAGAACATTCACACAACACTCAGATTGTACTGAAGTTAATTACTCTCTACCCCGGGGTGAACAGGGCTGGGCCTTTCTTGTATCCCAGCATAGGAGCTGCAATGCTCTGGGGCAAATCCCCAGGATATTTGTCTGCCTCGTGAGCATGCAGCACCCAGCACAATGGGGCCCCCATCTCAGCAGAGCCTCTTGGCAGGGGTGTAATAACAGCATTCGGGCCTCCGACGGTGACACTGGAATTGCCTGTTTCCCTCCTTTCCCAAATGTATATATTCAGCTCATTACTTTAATTTGCCTTGCGTTTATTTTTTCTTTCATGCTTAATTAGAGCTTTTTTAATTGCACTGAGATTCTTGGCTGCGAGGCAACCAGGAAGAGAGCAGGATTAGAGAAAAATACATTTTTATTAGTATGTTCTTTTCCCTCTACGAAACGAAACCCATAACAAAACAGACTGCATTCCGGCGCTTATTGCCTATATCGACAAAGGCAATTAAAACCCTCCCAGACCTCCCCTTTTCATCCTCAGCAGCCTAATTAATTAGCCCTCAAATAATTGTACTTGACACTGGTTCATAATATATGTACATGTGATATTTGTGTGAGACAGACAGCCATAAGGGTGCTGTCACTTTAAGAGCAGAGCAGTCTGGGAAACTCCAGGGTATAAAAGAAGGTAAACCGGCAAAGTAGGAATAAGCTGTGATGATGGAAAGTTGTGGGTGCTGTGTTAAGGGAGGTGGGTTGGTAACAAGGCTGATGCTTGATTTTCTCTGTTCCTTTTTGTAGCTAATGATCTGTGGTTTGGTTGTATGTCACTTGATTCTTTGTGCTTTTTTAAGCCATGGGATCTGGGTGACTAGTCAGCATAGTATAATGCTATTTCCTGTGATTGTGAGACAGCCCTGTGGTCTTGTGGTTGACCCATGTTGTATGTTTTTGGGCAGTATCTTGGGCTCTATTTTTATACATGGAGAAACTGAGGCTCAGAAGTGGGGAGGGGCTTGCCCATGGCTGTACTGCTTGTCCGTGTTAGGACTGGGTTTTTGCTCCGGTGATGATGGGTCTCAAGCCAGCCCTCGTAACCTGATGGCTCTTAAAATCTTCTAGAGGAAGTGGTTTTATGCCTCTTCAATCATCAAGGAAAGCTCTGATCAGATGAAACTGATGTCAATGAGCTTGACAATGGAGCCATTGATTTTGGACACTAGTTCTGTATGTTAAGAGTCTATAATAGCTTTTCTGGAGTACTAGGTTCTTTAAACCTTGCAGTCTTCCTCTTAAGCTGGTGCCTGTTCTGGATGGTCTAAATTCTTGCCCTTCTGTTGCAGAGAGGAAAAGGGCTGTGGAACTTGCTGCTGCAGATCTTGAGAGCAACTAACTAGCAAGGTGCAGAGACACTGGGTGCTTGTTATGTTGGAATAGCCAGAGTTTTATACCCTACCCAATACCTCTAAAAATGAAAGGAGTCTCCCTGCTGCAAGGCCAGAGCTTAATTTGGGAGGCTTGCCAGGGCTTAGGCAATTAAATTCATGGGAGTTGGGGCTGAGTCCTAGGAAATATTCCTACTAGGAGTGTGCACCCAGAAATGTGAATGGCCAGAGAAAGGCTGATATTGGCCATTCCAGGATTGGAAATGAAAGCCAGAAAAATCCTACATGGTTTATTTGGTTTTCATTAATGACTTCTATGCCCAATCCCCTATTCTGGCCATCATGCAGATTCACTCACAAGAACTCCTGTGTTATACTCTGCTGTAGAGAGGCAGGTTAGTCTAGTGATTAGCTCACAAGCTGGAGACTAGGGTTCATTTCCCTCTTCTGGGTCAGGGGGCATGGTTTGTGAAGCAGGTTTGGGCCCTGGCAATTCGTTAAATATAAACTAAGCACTTAGATGTAAACAAATCTCTGGGGATGAGGCCTTCATGGGGGCAGATTATCCCACAACTACCTAGTGCAGGGAGATTTGTGCCTTCCTCTGAAGCTTCTGGTGCTGGCTGCAGGGGGAGGCACTATTTATTTATTTATTTCAAGCATTTATACCCCGCCCCTCCTGCAGACAGCTCGAGGCGGCTTCCAACAATATAAAAACAATATAAAACAGTTAAAACAATCAGCAGTTTTGATCCATGGGACAGCTCTGGCTTGGCAGTTCCTAGAGGAAACTTTGCATCCAGGGCCTGCCTCCTATTGTCTCGACTTCCCTTAACTACAGAGCCACCCTATAAGAGGGTGTAATTTATTCCCCAGATATTCTGCAGATTATTTTTCCACATTGTGAGAGCAGAATAAATTATGCAAATCACCTACCTTTATATAAACTGTGGAATGTTAAGTGCAAACTAGTATTCCTGCATGCCTTTCTATCAATTTTGGACATTTTGTATCTTAAAAAGAACCACAAAATATTACACATGTTTTTGTTTGTTTTTTAATGGGCTACTCCTAATTAGTAGCTGACGTGGTAAGGGCCCTAGGTCCTGCAACACGTACCAGTAGCTGATGGTGCCAGCATCCCACCGACTAGTGATACCTTCTGAGGCGGCAATTCTGCCATGACAGAGGCAGTTTCTGCAAAAATTTGGCCAAATGCCGCAAAGATTTGCAGTCTGACTAGCAATGCAGAATTCACAGGGACTTGCCTATGAGTGCCCATTCTGTAGGTAACTCACTCTTTTACTCCTGGTAATTCATCCCTTGACTCCTGGCTACTAGGTCTCTTGAGAATGCCCTTGCCTCCCACAAAAGCTGCCTGTGTGAGTGAAAACAGACATGACGCTAACCACCCTTTAACCACCCTTGGTGGCTATTTATGCGTGTTGCAGGGCTGCAGGTGTGCGCTATGGGTGCCCTGCAACATGTATAATAAAATGTAACACCCATTTTATCAGTGTTCGAATGTCTGGGTGAAAAGGGCCTATGTGCCATGTGAAACAGCTTCACACAAGAGTTTTTTAAATGATCATTTGCTATTGTAGGTTTTGTATAATTAGACCTTTTTTTCTAGATTTTAAAATTTATTTATTTATTTATTATATCCTGCCCTTTCCAACAGGCTCAGGGCAGCTCACATTATACAAAAATATAAAAACCAGTTAAAAACAAATAAAATTCCCATTAAAACCATCCCACAACTCCCACCATCCAAACCCTATCCCTGCTCGCTTTATTTAGCGGACTTGGATTTTACCTCAGACTAACCATCACCAACAGACACTGAGCTTTGAAAATGCCTTCAGGGCAGGCTGAGATTTTTGAAGTCACTTAGGAGATCTGCTTAGTTCCCATTTACTTCAATGGGAACCAGCTCTCCAAGTCTCTTAAAACTACTTCATGGGCTTCAGCCTAAATGTCATATACCTCAGTTTGGGACCCCAGAATGTACTACCACAAAATGGCGTCCCTTGCTTTGATTGTTTATTTCATTAAAGCAATGACTGAATCCCAGTAGGGAGAGGGACTTGGTTAATGTAGTGATTTATAATGTTTTGCAGCCTGTGGTGGATGGCAACTGGGGTCCCTGGGGCATTTGGGGACCGTGTTCCAGGACGTGTGGAGGAGGAGTGCACTTCTCGTACCGTGACTGCAATGATCCCGAGCCTCAGAACGGAGGGAAATACTGCGAAGGTCAAAGAGCCAAATATCAGTCATGCCACACAGAGGAATGCCTGCCTGATGGTAACCCACTATTTACACGTAACACTAGCTTCCCCTCAGTACCCTGCCTCCCATCTGCAGAAGCTCCAGAAAGAATGGATGGGTTCCCAGAAAGGAAGCCGAATCTGACATGAAAGAACCCATTGTAGCGATATAAATATCATTTACAAGGCAGGCGCTTGCATGCTGAAATCGGACTGCCGGGTGCTAGTCATGGCATTGTAAAAGTCTAAGATTAGCAAGGCAGCCAGGACTCTGCTTGCTACTGAGGCAAGCAGCAAAGAGGCAGCTATTCAGAGGGCGAGGGAGAGACAGCATAGCCTTCATCGGCATTTTGGACCGAGCATATGAGTTACATTCTCCCACCCAAAATACTCTGGCAGGCTTAGTCACTCAATCTAGCTCCCAGGGGCTGCTCAGAAGCATGTTCTGTTCACCTCTTCTCCGGAGGCTATTAGCAGTCTTATTTGCCTTGCCATGGCTTGCCGCCTACTGCTCTGACCATCTCTTCCACCCCACCAAGCTACAAACACCATAAGCACAGAAAGTCTGTGCATGCACACGGAGCGAGCAATGAGCACGCTCACTGAGGGAATTTGACTCCAAAGTTTTAGTCATGCCCTTGGGTTGCCATGGCAACTATGGAGAGGCCGAGCAAGAGAGCGTGAGTCTTACCAGCTTTTTCTAGCTTCGCTGCCGGGGTACNAGTTTGCCTAGGGATTGGGTGTAGATAGAGAAGAGGAGCGGGCCAAGGACAGAGCCTTGGGGAACCCTGACCGAGAGGGGTAGGGAGGAGGGGTAGGAGTTAGGAAGAGATACATTGAAGGAGTGGTCAGAAAGGTAGGAGAAGAACCAGTCTAGGACAGAGTCCCGGAATCCCAGGGAGTGAAGCGACTCAAGCAGGAGCGAGTGGTCAACAGTCTTGAAGGCAGCAGAGAGATCAAGGAGGAGCAGAATAGAGTAAAGGTGGTTGGATTTAGCCACAAGAAGATGGTTGGTGATCTTAACCAAAGCGGTTTCAGTGGAGTGAAGGGTGCGGAAGCCAGATTAGAGGGGGTTGAGGGAGGAGTTACCGGAGAGGAGGTAAAGACAACGGGAGTAGACAACCCGTTCCAGGAGTTTGGAAGCAAAAGGAAGGAGTGAGACAGGACAGTAATTAGAGGGTTCAGAGGGATCCAGAGTGGACTCTTTAAGGATGAGGGAGACAGTGGTGTGTTTAAAGGCAGAGGGGAAGGAGCCGGTAGAGAGGGAGAGGTTGATGATATGCAGGAGGGGCAACGGTGGAAGCAATGGAGGTCAGGAGGCGGGAAGGAATGGGGTCCAGGGGGCAAGTGGAGGGATTGGAGGAGGAGAGCAGGGAGGAGATTTCCTCAAGGGAGGCGGGATACACACATGTTTGTATGTACAGGACTGATAGTCCAAGTTGTGACTTAGCCTAGTAAAAAGTCAGAACTCTCAAATGTGTGCATTGACTTTGACTCTAAAGTTTTGTTTTGAAGTCACTCAGAGGATCGCAGATGGCAGCAGGGACAGCCCTTTTCAGTAAGCTAAAGAATCCTCTCTCATAAATGCATTCCTATACCTCCTATCTTTTTTTATTTTCATCTTGATCCCAAGCATGCAGCTCCCTCCTTCTTTGCTCTTTTGATAGCAGTGCTTATCCCAAACTTCTTAAAATAAGAAAAGATGCCCTATCCCTGCCCTCCAAGTAATTAATAGACAAGGGAGTCGCAGCTCTTTCTCCTGCTGTATTAATACAGCAGTTCCTGTGCTGAACCTAGTACAAACCTTACATTGCAGGGAGCCTGGTACAAGATAACAAAGCCCGTTACTATACTGGCCAAAAAGGTAAGTTGGAGGGTATGCATGTGACATGGGAGTATCTTTGGGCTACAATTTGTGGAGGATGCTGATCCACATAAACTCTATCTCCATGTCCTCAGGATTAGGGAGGAGGGAAATATGCAAGGGACATGTGTGGCAAAACACTAGCAGGGGGCGCTATACAGCTGAGCAACCCACCTCACTGTGTTTCTCCAAATCTCTGACCAGGGGTCCCCACAGCTGGCAAACCCCTGAAAACCCTTGGTATTCTGCTGCCACCACCCGAGTGTATCCCAGCAGGCACTTGCACCACTCAGGAAATGTGAACCCCAAAAGGCATAGGCCTCACAGCTTCCCAAAAGCACTCCCCTTTCCTGGCACTCTTTTCCTGGGATTTCCTCCCCTTCATTGGAGGCCGATCCCCAGAGTCACCCACAGGAGGCTTCCCTTGGTTCCAAAGCTGCTGACTTCTAGCCAAATAGGTAGTTTTCCCTCCTTTAGTAGCTTGGCCTGGTTGCCTGGCCTAAGGAGTCGTTTAATCGTCAGCCAACAACACACACACACACCCAGTAGGGTAAAAACAAAGCTTAGAATTTACTAGTACATATAAAAAGGATTAAAAGCAAAGTTCACACTGAGAACCAAGAGGTGATAATCCTTGAGCAATGAGAGCCAGTCCTATCGGGCCTGATAGCCCTTTTAGAATGTGTCTTTCTGCAACTGTAGTTGATGTAGTAAGCAAGTACTCACGCTGGTTCTGATCAGGTCTCCACAGGCGATGATTTTCCTATGCGTCCAAGTTCTTGTCCTTACCAAACCAGAGTTACCGTTACTGCCAAGCCACGAAGTCAATGTGTGCCTCCAGGTAGGGAGGTCACCATTCTAGCAACATCTGCTAGAGATCTCAGTGAGAGAGAGAGAGAGCCAAAAGCCCACAACTCCGTCCTTTTAAAAGTTCCCTCCCCCCCCCCCCGGTGATTCATTCGGGCAGGTCACCTGGCCAAAGGTAGATTCCCCCTTGACCAGTCCAAGACAATCAGCTTAGGAATTTCAGGAATGTGGGGTCCTTCCCATGTGCTGGATTAGAGGCCTAGCGCTCAGATCAGGCCTGACTTGGGTTCGGGCAGGGTGTCTTTGTCAGTAGCTGTCTTTGCCCGTGCCCATGGCATTTTGCCACACCTCCCCCTCCCCATTTTCAAGCCTGGACACGCTGCTTTTCCAAAGCTTAGGGTACAGGTGTGCTCAGACAAGGTGTAGGACCCGTCACAAAAGTGGCTGATAATGCCCGAATAATATGAAAACACATACAATACTATCCCATTACAGAAAACGCAAAAAGGGGTTAATGTACAAATAGTACAGTTACCATATTAGATCCCATATTCCATCAAAGGTGCAATCCTGTACATCTTGACACTCTTTGAGAAAACAGTCATTACGGTCTTTTCCTGCTTCTGGAAGGAAGACAACAATCAGAACACATAATACAGTTAGGGTCCTTTCGGGACAGGGAGTCCACAATCAAAATATGGAGTTTCAGCTTGTTTGTAGTCCAGACAATAGTCAAACACACCTTCTGAATAGAAGTTAGACCCCTCTCTCTGGGAATCAGATTCCTGCTCAGATAGGTAGTTGAGTACTCAGTCCCCTCCGGCTTCTGTAAGAGCCCAGCCCCAAGTTCCACTTCTGTGGTGTCAGCAGCCACAAAGAGTTTCTTAGGGTCAGGCGCCTTCACTACAGGTTGGGAGAACACCACTCCAGAAACTTTCAAGGTTCTTTTCAGTTTCTCCTTATCTTGGGGCAAAACCGCCTCAGGCGGAGAGAGATCCCCAATCCCTGTTTCGCCCGAGTCTATAACTAAAAGGCCTGTTGTCTCATAATTCCCTTTCAAGCTGTCAGCAGGGGAGATCTTGAATCCCAGTTCATCCCCGTCCCAATGTGGTTTGAACCAGCTTACATGGACTACTTTGGGGTTACCCCCAGACTGAATCAAGGCTATTACATGAGTCATCAGGGGTCCCTTAGCTCTCCTCTCGAGCGTCAGCTCCCAGGGCGAGAAGCCCCTGGACTCTAGAGGTACTTCTCTGTAAGCAGAGGACAGATGCAGGAACTCCTCATCCCAGTTGTTAGGGTGAGAGTTCCCATAAGCCCTCCGCATTCCCTTCAGGGTCCCACTACGTATATACACTAGCCCATTAGTCTGTAGAAGATAGGCTGTGGTTTTCACATGTTTAACCCCACAGCCCTCCCATAGGCATTCCATTAATTCAGCTAGGAAATTCCCTCCCTGGTCATTCCCTAGGCATTCCATTAATTTTGCAAGGCATTTACTGCCCTGGTCACTCCTTAGGCATTCCCTTAATTCTGCTAGGGAATTTTCTTCGGTGCCATTCCATCTCTCTGATGGCAAACCCAGATGACAATAAATCTTTATCAGGCCATCAGCAACCACAGTGGCCTCTGCAGAAGCTAGAATGCCCTCAGGGTATCTAGTTGCAGCCTCTATCAGGGTCAGACTATGGTGCTTCCCCCTTGTCTTCTGCTTTAGGGGTCCCCCTGTATCTATACCCACCTTCTCAAAAGGCTGTCCCATGATTGGGAGTGCCTTCAGAATTGCTTTTTCCTCATCCCGGATGACTTGTTCTCCACAGTCAGGAGTGAGTTCCACCTCCTGTTCCTGAGCTGACTGTTTGAGCTGCTCCAAGCTGGGGTCTTCCAGAGCCTTCGGCTCAAAATCCTCTGAGCTTGCTAGGCTGGGGTACGCAAAGACCTCCAGCTTAACATTCTCTGAGCTTGCTAGGCTAGGGTATGCAAAAACCTCCAGCTTAACGTTCTCTACCACACTCGGGGTACCCCATCCCTTTCTGGGATCCCTACATCCATTCCCCCCTTGGGCTCTACACTTTCCATTGTAGGGTTGCCCTCCAGGCGTGCCCCCAGGGTCACTATTCCCTCTGCCGCACCCTCTCTGGGCCCTACAAATTCTATTCTGGCCAGCCCCTAGGGTTACTGTTTCCTTTGCTGCACCCTCTTTGGGGTCTATATTTTCCCTTCCAGCACTGCCCTCTAGGCTCACCCCTAGGATTACTGTTTCCTTTTGGGGCTCTATGATTTCCACCCCAGGGCCACCCTCCAAGCTCACCCCAAGGTCTCTATTCCCTCTGTCTGCACCCCCAACCTCCTCTTTTGACTGGTAGTGCTGCTTCTTTGGATAATTACTCCTGAGCTCAGCCCCACTCTGCAGCTGGCTCTGATGGCTAGAGGAGACCTCACCCCTGGGCCCACCTTCTGACCCGGGACAACTCCCCCCTTCCCCATCTTCTGTCTCCAGAATGAGCTGGCCTCCCCAGCTCTGACTGCGGGTTCCTACTGACACCCAGCAGGGCCCTATAATATCTTTCCCAATCAGCATAGGGGTGGGGGCATCCTCCCACACTCCAATGTCTAGACACATTCCCCAGCCCCTCCATTCTGTGGGCAGGCGTGCCACAGGCACCTCAACTGGCAGATACTCCACCGGTTTGATGCAGTACGTTTTCCCTGGGACTTTATCCACGGGGGAGACTAGGCTGGCCCTGATCAGACACCTCTGCTCCAGAGTCTAGTTCCCCAACAATAGTTCTCCCTCTCACAATCACTTCCTCCCTGAAGAAATCCATTGCCTCCTCTGTGGTCACAATCCTATTGATGCGATGCACCGAGATGCTCTGGGTTTCCTCCCTGTGCTTACAATTGCTGCACTGTGAACAGGCTTTTGTAAGCTCTGCAGCTTTGGGCAACTAGCCTTGAGGTGGCCCAGCTCCCCACAGCTGTAGCAGCCCCTCCTATCCGAATTAGGGGATTTTGCCGAATTAGGGGACATTTTACGTTCTGTACGTCCCAGGCTCCCGTTTGGGGGTTATGTCCCCCCTCCCACCTTTTTGGAACTCTTTATGATCCTTCCCAAAGCGGGTAGGATTTTTCTTTAGCCTGTCCCTATGCAGCAGCAGCTGATCCGCAAAGTCAGCAGCTTCACTGACTGTTTTGGGGTTTTTATCTTTCACTAAGTGTTTGATCTCCCGGGGACAGCGAAAGTAGAACTGATCCAGCCCCATAAGATCCAGCACCAGCTCCCAGGTCTCAGCTTTGGCCCCAACCACCCACTTTCTCAGGGCTTCTACTAGTTGGGCCCCAAACTCTGCCATAGATTGCCCTGTTTGAGGAAGCAGTGTGCGAAACCACTTCCTGAAATGATCTGGGCCCAGCCTATAGCGCTTAAGCACAGCCTCTGTAAGGCAGAATAATCATTAGCATACTCAGTGGGTAAGCTATCAAGGATTACTGACATGGTCCCAGTTACCAACCCAGCCGCATAACGCATATACTCATCCTCCCCCATGTTCCATCTGCGAGCCCGCTTCTCGAAAACACTCAGGAACACCTTGGGGTTGTCTCCCTCTTTGAAAGGGGTGAAGTCCTTTGGTGTCAGCTTGTGGGGTGCAGCCAACTTTTGCTGGAGCATATCAGCCTTGTGCTCCCGCTGCTTCTGCTCATGGCGTTGTTGAACTTCCTGTGCGACTAGTTCGGCTTCCCTCTGCTCCTTCTCATGCTGGCGTTGAGCTGCCTTGTCTGCGAATAGCCTCTCCTGGGCTTCTGTCTCTTGCTTCCTGTCTGCGAGTAGCCTCTCCTGGATCTCTCCCTCTCCCTGTCTACAAGCTCCTTCTCTCTAAGGCAGATCTGCTCCAGCATCAGCTCCATCTTCTTAAGGGTCTCGCCAGGAGTCTCAAAGAGAAGGGTAGCTCCAACTCCTGCCTCTGGATCCATGTACTGCTCCCGGTTAGGCATTTCAAAAGTCCCTTATTTGCTGCTTCATCTCCTCGTTGGTCCTCCCTTCTGTTGGGAGATTTCTCTTCTGAGCCTCTCTTATGAGGTCAGCTTTAAGAAGTGAATTGAGCCCCTTGGGCAGCCCCAGCAGGGTACTTCCCTGGGTTCCAGAACTCATGTGATTCCTTGCCCTTGCACTGCTTATCTAAGCCCTATCCAGTTGACCGGAACCCAAATTCAAGGACTTAATTGCTCACGGTTTATTCCCAAAACCCGTCTTTGCTCTGTGTGCTTTTTAAAAACTCCAATCCAAAAAGAAAACTGCTGGTGAATCCTATCCCACCTGTGCGTGCTTATCTGGCTGCTTGGGTTATCCCGCTGCTGCCACCACGTGTGGCGAAATGCTAGCAGGGGGCACTATACAGCTGAGCAACTCACCTCACTGTGTTTCTCAAAATCTCTGACCAGGGGTCCCCACAGCTGACAAACCCCTGAAAACCCTTGGTATTCCGCTGCCACCACGCGAGTGTATCCCAGTGGGCATTCACACCACTCAGGAAATGTGAACCCCAAAAGGCATAGGCCTCACAGCTTCCCAAAAGCACTCCCCCCTTCCTGGCACCCTTTTCTCGGGATTTTCTCCCCTGCGTTGAAGGCCGATCCCCAGAGTCACCCACGGGAGGCTTCTGTTGGTTCCAAAGCTGCTGGCTTCTAGCCAAATAGGTAGTTTCCCGTTCTTTAGTAGATTGGCCTGGTTACCTGGCCTAAGGAGACGTTTAATCGTCAGCCAACAACACCACACACGCACACACATAGTAGGGTAAAAACAAAGCTTATAATTTACTAGTATGTATAAAAAGGAATAAAAGCAAAGTTCACACTGAGAACCAAGAGGTGATAATCCTTGAGGAATGAGAGCCAGTCCTATCAGACCTGATAGCCCTTTTAGAACGTGTCTTCCTACAACTGTAGCTGATGTAGCAAGCAAGTACTCACACTGGTTCTGATCAGGTCTCCACAGGTGATGGTTTTCCTATGGGGTCCAAGTTCTTGTCCTGGCCAAGCCAGAGTTACCGTTACTGCCAAGCCATGCAGTCCATGTGTGCCTCCAGGCAGGGAGGTCACCAGTCTAGCAGCGTCTGCTAGAGATCTCAGTGAGAGCGAGCCAAAAGCCCCCAGCTCAGTCCTTTTAAAAGTTCCCTTCCCCACCCTCCCCGTGATTCGTTCGGGTGGGTCACCTGACCAAAGGTAGATTGCCCTCTGACCAGTCCGAGCCAATCTGTTTAGGAATTTCAGGAATGTGGGGTCCTTCCCATGTGCTGGATTAGAGGCCTAGCGCTTGGATCAAGCCTGACTTGGGTTAAGGCAAGGTGTCTTTGTCAGTGGCTGTCTTTGTCCGTACCCGTGGCATTTTGCCACATGTCCCCCATGTTCTCCACTATAACTATTCCTATGGCATGTGTTTGGGATTGCCACTTCTCGCAGTTTGACCCCGAGGCTCCCATTTTGGCCTATGGGAATCTTGAGGTCAAACTGCATGAGGTGGCAACCCCCCATGTGCTGCTTCGCAGACTGCTCTCTCCTGTGTGTGAACCAGCTCGCTACAACAGGGAAGGTGGGACATGGGGAAGAAAAGCAAAATCACTTGTGAATGGTGAAGGCTAGGTGCCCCCGCCCCCCTACAAGATTGCTTGTGTGAATGCAGCCTTGGACAACCAAACGTCCTTCTGAGGTGCTTGGCTTTAGCCCTCCCTGCTCTGCAAAGTGTTAGCTAGCATAGGCGAGTGCTCGGCCTCCTTCTTACAATCAAAGCTGCATCCTCCTGTTTAAGCTCTGGGCTCCCCATAGCACAACTAGCAGTGGTTCTCAATCGTGGGGGGCACAAAAAGTATTCTTGGGGGAGGAGGGAAAGAAGGACCACAGCTGGCAAAACCTAGATGAGAGTGAGAGAGCAAAGAGTTGGTGGGTGCAGTTCCAAAAAGTTTGAAAATCACTGAGTTAGTCTCCCTCCTAGTCTTGGACTTCTCCTTGCTCCTCCAGCACTGCTGCTTCTCTATCCTGACCCAGCCCCTTGAAGTTCTAGTCCTGGGCTCTTAAAGCATGCCCAGCTGTGGTGGTGACTGTCCCTCAGTTCTAACACTCATGGCTTCCTGCTGTTCCTGTCTAGGACTCTGCTGCTGCCTCTTGGGCCTGACATGCTCCCTCCCAACACCCCACCCCACCCCACCCCAGGCTCTTCCTGAGCTATATTTCCCAATGCTGGAGAGTCCAATTTCCAGTCTAGTCAACTGCCTCCTCAGCAGTGAGCAGCGTCTGCCTCAGCCTTGCCTTCCTACACCCTCTGCTTGGCTGGGCTCCAGCTGTGAGGTGCAGTTCCTTGGAGCATGTCCGTTCAGGACTGACAGCTCTGCTTCCTGCTGCATGGTGAGGAAGGAACGAATCCAGGGGCTGGGTGGCTTTAAGGAGCAGCCTGGCTTGACAGAGGCTCTGACTAAGAGCTAGGGCTGATGGGGCATATGGGAGGAAGCCAGCTGACAAAGCCTGGCTGTGTATGAAGGGTGGATTCAGGCTGGGATATCTGCGTTCATGCCAGGGGCAAATAAGACCTTACTGCAAGGCTGAGGAACGTTTTCCCTCCCAGGGGCCAATTGTGAAAATTAGTTCAAGCTCCAAGGGCTGCATAGAAGTTGTGGGTGGAGGTGCTTAAATGGTGTACTTGGGAAGAAGAGGGTTCAAATCATGAATCTGTGCCATGGACCTATCCATTATCCATGTCTGCATGCCCTCCTCTCTGCTGTCTTACCCTGAGCGGAGTCGGTGCTTGTGGGGTAGAGACTGGATCCAGGCTCTGGAAAGATGCTGCATAAAAACTAGCCGTGGGCCACATTTGGCCTCTAAGCCTGAGGTTTCCAACCCCTACCTTACAACATTTGGGAATGGGTGGGCTAGCCCTACCAATCCCTATCCCCTGGATCTTCCCTCACTGGCCCCTTTAGACACATTCTGTGGAGTGGCAGACAGGACTCCTGGGTTCCCTTCCTTGGGATTTTCTCCCCTGCGTTGAAGGCCAACTCCTTGGGATGGCAGGAGAGGATTCTGCAAAAAGGGCAATGGTGCTGCAGTATCAGCTGCCCCTTGTGGGGTACTCTGAGGGGGCACAGAACTGGGATTTCTGCTCCCAGTCCCATGCCCCAGCTTTGGCACATGCTACCAGCTTCCCCTGTGCCCCACTGCTGCCATTGTCTTGGTGCCTTGGTGGCACTAGCTAGACTACTAAATAGGCAGGGGCGTGGTGCTCTGTGAGAGGGCTGGGTGGCAGTGGGATCCTAGCTTGGGTGGTCATCTCAGGTCTACGGCGCTCTGTGAGCAATCCTAAGCCAATGGTAGCAGAGGATCGGGGCCTCGCAAGGATAATCCTGTTTGTCCTGCGATCCCTTAATGCAATTTGCTAGCGCCCTATGGCAAATTGCATTACCTGCCTACATTAACCTCCTTACCTTGCAACCCCATTACTCCTAGCAGGGGCTTTTGTCTTTGGCTCTCTCACTGGGAGAGAGATCAAAAGCAAGGTCTAATTCTGCTGCGAGCTGGGCCAGAACTGGGGAAGCTCACTTGGGCTGGATCAGGAAGTGCTGCACAGAGATGACTTCCAGGATGGAGCAGCGTGGAACTCTGATGCTGCAGGGGGAAGGTTGGCTCACATCGTACCTAGCATGGCTGGGGCTCTGGCTGCTCTTACTCAAGATCCCTGTTCCCTAATGGGCTCGGATTCTCCCGCCCTCCCTTCTTTGCCTGCAGTTTTCAGACTAGAGCACCAACCTGTCTTCCAGGTAATTTCCTGCTTGAAATCCCCAGACTTCCTGTAGGGTATTTTAAAGCACTTCATTATAGCATTTTGCCCAAGAAGTTCTAAGTGCTGAACAGCAGGAGAAGCTGTGTGAATGAGAAGGGAAGAGATGAGCAGGGAATAGAACTCCGCTGTCCTGGCTCCCAAGGGTGTAGCTCTAATAGGTCTAGGTGGTGCAGCTGCCTTGGGGGACCATGTGTCTGGGGGAGCATGTCCCCTGGTGCACCTGCATCCCCTGCCACTGGAAGGGAGGAGGGCATTTCAGGGCCAATTCCAACTTAGATATCCCTCTTCTGGTTCCCTGAATAGGGCCCTTACCCCATGCTCCCTTCCTGCTGGGTGAAACTTGGAAATGTTCTTCTTGCCCAGTCTCTACTAATGCCAAATCAGTTTCCCCTCTCACTGAGCCTGTGCTTGAATCCAAATGGGAGACCCCAGGAATCTACTCCATTGAAATGGACCTTCCTGCCACTCAAGGTGGCATGGGGTTTGCCCAGGTAGGGGTGCTGCAGCTTGGTGTCTGGGAACAGGGGAGGCATAGCTCACTGGGTCTCCCAGCTAGGGGTCGGGCCTCTCCTAGTGCTGCTTCCCCCCCTTCTCAACCCCAACAGTTTAGTTGGAGCCAGTTGCCGATCAAGGGCCAAATGATGGCCTTACAGAATGGCAGGCTACATGTGGTGCTGAGGGCTGGCTGTCTCGGGAAAGCTTGGCAAGCGGCAGGCTCTGTTCTGGAGGTCAGACCCTGAGGAAGCACAGGGCCCAAAAGATGGGTATCAGGAGCAGGTTAGCTGGTGGGCCTGGGTTTTCGGGGATGCCCGATTGTGATCTGCATGACTTCTGTCCTTCACTCTAGCAGGGGATGTGTGATTCTGGTATGTAAGGGTCTGTGGGATCATTGGGGATGGAAGTAAAGTAGTTTAGATGATTTGTTTATTGGACCAACTTCTGTTGGTGAGGGTGTGCAAACTTTCAAGCCACACCGAGTCCTTCCTTGGGCTGGTAATCATTCAGAACTGTCTGAATTGCAAAACAAAGTAAAAACAAAATAGAAAGAAATGTAAATGCAGTCAGCAAGTGGTGCAATATATATTAGCCAATATTAAGGAAGCAATGAATGATAGGGGGAAAGTAAGGTCGTTTGCATTTAAAAACAGAGAAAATGGGATAGTTAACAAAACATCTAGAAGCAATGAGTGGACTCACTGATGGAAGAAACACTTGCACAAAGGACCCCTAGATGACAACATAAGTGAAGAATGCTGCTCAGGGTGGGGGTGATGAGAAATGAGGTTGATGCACTTGGGCTTTGTCCTGCCACTCTGTCCGTTTTTACTTGGGATAAGAAGGCAACGAGCTATCTGCAGAGGGGGCCAACTGACAACTCAACTGGCAGCTGCAAAGGTCCTGGATTCTAATCCTGCAGCATGAACTGCCTTGTATCACAAGGGAGTGTTAAACTAAGCTCCCAGGGGAAACTCATGTGACCCTTTGGCCTCTCCCAACAAAACGTGTTCCAGTGCCTGGGGCTGTGTGTATGGCGTTGCTGAGCACAGGGCTTTGCTGCTGCAGTGTCAGCATCTCGCTTACTGCTTCAAGAGCATTTTGGTGCCACGCACACCAGGCCTTAGGAGACCGGCAGAGAGCTAGATTCTAACTTCATGTTTGGATTCAGGGCATAGCCCCTAGAATCAAACTCTGAAAGATGTGTGTATCTGCAGTCTGACCTGCAGCCTTCCTGCTGCCATTCTCACCCGACAGTGTGCTGTCCTTTAATTGCATCTCCACACTCTGGAGAGGATAGGCAGCTGCCAGCCCATACATGTGCACACCTCCCTGCTCTCTGCAAGACACTGTGAATTCTGTACTATCATGGAATTTTACATTTGACCAAATTGTCTCAGAAACTTTCTCTGCTAGTGTACAATTACAGCCTGAGTCGAGAGTGCTATGAGCTAGCCAATCAAATACAGCACTTTGAGCTGGCCAATGGGGTGCTGACATTGTTAGCAGCTGGTGTATATTTAGGGCCTCTCATTTGTAGTTTTTATTTTTCCCAGGAATTTATCAGTAATTATTACAACAAAAATGGGTCAAAATCCGTGCCAAAAATGACTCATTGTTTTTTGTGGATAAATATTGGATTTGATGTTTTGCACTAGCCTGGAAACAGGGATTCTGATTGTCGGGGTTTTGTTGCCACACCATTGTTGTGGCTGGAGCATTATCTACTGGAAACCCAGATCCCAGCCCTCCTATGCCCTTGTTGGGGAGGGGTGGACCGGTTAGGTTGGTCCACCTCCAGAGACTAATGGATCCAGTTGGTTTTCAGAACTATCTGGGGATATACCCACTGATCTTGATGGCTATTCTGTCAACGACCTGGTAGCTTTATGGAACAGTGTTATGACCCTGGCTGTCGACACGGTTGCTCTCAGGCGTCCGCTGCGACAGTGCAGGTCCCCATGGCATACAGAGGAGTTGGACCTGAGGTGGTTGAAGCAGGAGGGTAGGCGATTAGAATGCAGATGGCGCTCGACTTGTGCTGAAGCTGACTGGTTGTGGCATAGATAGTTTTTGAAGGACTATGACGTGGTTGTGATGGCAGCGAAGAAGACTTTCTTCTCTAGCATAGTGTCTGCAAAGTCTCATCTGGTGGAGCTGTTCCAGGTGGTAAGAGATCTGGTTAATCCAGCCTGGAACCACCAAGAATTAGAATTCTCTACTGCCACTGTGATATTTGTATTAATTACTTTGCAGACAAAATCGTTTGTATTCACCACTACGACTTGGGTGCTGCTATTTTAACTGCAGAGTCAGGGCTTGGGGTTATGGAAGCTCAGCCTGGTCCTGTTTGTTTGGATCAGTTTCAGTCAGTATCTGCCACGGATGTGGAGAATTTGCTTGGAGTGATGCGGGTGTGCCAAGCAACCAGTTGTGAATTAAATCCTTGCTCATCCAGGCTGCCAGGAGACACTGGGGCTGTTGCTGGCTGGGGTTGTCAACGGCTCTCTTTTTAGGGAAGATTATTGAATGGGTGGTTGCCTACAGCTCCAGGCTCATCTCGACACTATCCAATTTCTGAACCCATTTCGGTCAGGCTTTTGTCCTGGGTTTGGCACAGAGATTGCACTTGTGGCCTTGGTTGATGATTTGTGCCTGGAGCTTGACAAGGGGAATTGCACCCTGTTGATCTTATTTGATCTTTCAGAAGCCTGAGACACAATTGATCTGGCGGGGGTGGGTGGGTGGGTGGGACTGCTCCAGAGTGGTTTCATTTGTTCCTGTCAGTGAGGTGTCGGTGGGTGGTGATGGGCAATTGTTCATCATCCCCTTGTGACCTCCCCTGTAGAGTCCCACAGGGTTCCATCTTGTTTCCCCTCTTGCTCAATGTGTACATGAGGCCACTGTGCGAGATCATTTGGAGTGAAGTGTCATCAATATGCTGCTGACGACACCCAGCTCGACCTCTCTTTTTCATCCAACCCAGGTCCTGCAGTCTCAGTGCTTACCCGATACCTGACTGCAGTTGGGGACTGGATGAGGGTGAGCTGACTGAAGCTGAATCCTGACAAGACTGAAGTGATGATGGTTGGCCGGCCCTGTGACTTGTGGAGAGTCCGGCCCCCTTTGGTCACTCAGTTCCGCAGCCTTAGAGTGCTTCTAGACCCCTTGCTGTGCCGGGATAATCAGGTTGTAGTGGTGGCCTGGAGTCCTTTTCACCAACGTCATCTGGTGAGGAGGCTGTGGCCTTTTCTTTCTAATTCAGACCAGGCCACTGTTATCCATGTTTTTATCACCTTGAGGCTAGATTACTGCAATGCACTCTATGTGGGGGCTGCCCTTGATGATTGTTTGGAAGCTGCAGCTGGTGCAGAATGCGGCAACCCAACTCCTTTTGGGGTCAGGTTGCCCAGAGCACATTACACCAGTGCTCCGGAGTCTGCAGTGGCTGCCTATAACTTTCCAGGTACACCTTAAAGTTGCCGGTTTTGACTTTAAAGCCCTAAGTGGCCTGGGCCCCATATATATAAAAGTCTGCCTTTCCTACAATACCCCATCACAGCCCCTTGGTTGGCTGGGGGTGCCCTCCTGTGGGTTCCATCTGCCACTCTTGCCCATCCGACGGGGGCACACAGGGAGGCGTTCTTGGTTGCTGTCCCAATGTTGTGGAACTCCCTCCCTGTGGAGGTCTGCCTGAGCATCTTTTGAAGGTGGTGTAAGACCTTTCTTTTTAGTAAGGCATTTGGCCGGTGGGGATAGGAATTGAGTGGGAGGTTGTTGGGTGGTTTGGGTTGGATTGGGGTAAGGCGTTTTTTGTTAGATTCTATTTTAATGTTTTGTAATTTTATGTTTTTTGTGAGCTGCCCTAAGCCCTTGGAGAAGGGTGGTGGGAAAATGTTAAATAAATAAATAAATAAATAAATATTGGGGTTTATTTTGGCAGACAGAAGGACAGGGAAAAAAAACCTATTAAGTAGATTAAGGTTTTGATACACGGAATTTAAAGTAAAGTTCCTGGCATATCCCCCAACATTTCTTTGTTAAATTGCGTGCCAATAGTGGTCTTGAAACCCCTAGGAGGGAGTCCCTAATTTGCCCCTTCTTTTGGTAAAGACTCCCCCAGGGGGAGGCACCAAAATGCCAAATTCCTAGGTTACTTAGGATTGACCCCTCCGCCCCCAGAGCTCCCAGACAAGAGAAGAAAAGTAACCCAAGCCCAAACACTTCTCTGCCAGGGAGGCAGAAATACTCCAAGTGGGAGGGTGACAGATACCTACTCTGAGCCATGTGCCACTTACGTGGAGATGAGGGGAGAGGGGTTACATTAGTGTGACAAAGTTTAAAACTGTTAACTGCTAATAGCATGAAATGTGTACATGGTGGGCATGAGATTCATCAGTACATACAGATGCACGCGTATCTCTGAGCATGTGTGTATTATGTGTGTGTGTGTGTATAATTTCTACTACACTTCACTTCGGGGTAGGAGGGAATTGGGAGGGGGGGGTCTTTATTGCCTTTTAGCATTCAGCCTTTTAGTTTTTAATATTTTAGTCTCATGTATTTTATTGTGTATTTTATATGTTGTTGTTGCTCCAAGCCGCCATTGTGTGGGAGGATGCGGGGTAAAAATGTAAGTAAGTAATAAATACATTGCCTTACTTCAACAGGCAGCTTTGCACAGATATGTAGACTAATTTATTATTAACATAGCACATATATGTAATGCAATGTATTGTATTTTCCTAATAAAGTGAGCTGCTACTTATGTATTTGAATGATACACAATTTGGGTGAAAATCAGTAAAAACTGAATACCAGTTTTTGCAAAACCCAGGATTTTCCCAGTAAAAGTCAGTTTAAACTGAAAACGAAGGGCTTATGTATATTCCAGAGCACTGTTCCAGAGTACTGCAGCTGATGAGGAGGAGCAGTTCCTGACTCCCTAGGGGAGAGAAAAGCCCCCATGCTCCCTACTGATAGATCCTTGTCATATTCCAAGAGGCTTTCTAACACATAAGAGGTCCAAAATTGATGCAATGGCATGTTGGGAAATTCATTTGCATTCAAAATTTGCTTAATTTGCAGGGTTTAGTTAATTTGCAGAATCTGGATTTTCTGATTACAGAATTTAGAGGGGGGGAAATTGCAGGATCTAAGTGGCTCTGGAATGTACACAACACGACTAATAGCACTGGAAAGAGCAGAGCCCCAGCAAACTGTGGGGTTCAGCCTGGTAGAAATGGGGGGACCCAAGAGACAGCCTTCTCTAGGAAAACAGAATCAGAATGCATGTGTTTTATTTCCAGCTCTGCCACTGGCTCCCCTAATCTCCTCCCTGCAATGGGGTGAGGATGGGTTGAGGAACTGCCCTGCCTTCTGCTTGAGATCTGTGGCAAAGGGTGCTGAGTGTCGCCCGGGGTTGAGCCATGTCCTCTCTCTCTGTCTCCCCAGGCCTGCTACCTCTGCTACAGCCTCGTAACACTGGCCAACGTGGTGGTGGGGACTGAGACCCTGCCACCAGGAGAACGGGTAAGGCGGGATCCTGGGGCAGGAGTTCCAGCTTGGTAATAAAGAGGCTATAGCAAGGCCATGCTGTGCTCACTGGAAAATAATTGCTCTATGCATGACATTTAGCCTGGCAGAGGAGAAGGCTGGCTACAGCCCAGCTTTGTGGACAGAGTAAATTACTGCTTCACAGCTCCGCTGGAGCCAGTCCTCTCCTAAATGCTGTGCACACACGCTCTCTCTCTGAGGAGCTGGAGCAGTCAGCATTGTACAAAGCAGGACTCTACTCTAGTTTGCAAATTCCAGTGTGCTCCTCTACCGCTCCCTTGCTTTCCTCTCCCACTTCTGGCTCTGAGAACCTTTCTGTAGCCCTTGTGCTGGAACTGAAGCTAGCTAAGCAGCTTCATCATCACTTGGAGGAGAAACTGCAATGTTAAACCCAGTTGCTCCAGGGAGCATTGTGTGTGACTCAGTAGAGGGGGCTGTCCCTTCAGTGCCAGGGTAATGCCTCGGAGTGGTGATAGGATTGCTGTACTAACTAGGAACAATGTGTGTGAGATTCAGTAGGGAATCCCTTACCCTCCAACATTTGCTGGAGAGAAAAAATTACATTTCATGCCACCCCTAGGTTGCATAGGTTTTTAGGTATTTATATGAAAATCTGAACAAGCCCAGCACTGAAAAAGCCCACTGAATAACTGGGGTTGAGCTGGGGGCGGGAAAGGATGTCTTGGTGAGAGGCTCTGTGTACACATATGTCTGTATGAGCAAGACTGATGGTTCAAGTTATAACTCAGCAGATTAAAAAGTCAGTGTTCACAGATGGGTGCATTGACTTTGGCTGTAAAGTTGTAGTTTTAAAAACACTTGGAGGATCCCGGGTGGAAGCAGCCACAGTCTCTTTCAGCAGCTAAAGAATCATCTCTCACAAACACACCCATCCTACCTCCTTTAGTTTTCAGCTCCCTCCTGCCTGGGAGTTATCTTTGTTCTTTGATAGCCCTGCTTATTCCAAGCTTGTTAAAGTGAGAAAAGGTGCCCCACTCCCACCCTCTAGCAATGAATGAGTCAGGGCCTCCAATCTCAATTTCAGTTTTATTTCCTTTCCCATCAGCTAGTTTTTTCTCCAGGTAGATTAATGTGGTGTTAATCCCACATTAATCCATCCCACCCCACCCAGTCTTGTGAACCCAATATACCAAACAATGCTGGGAACCTGGTACAAGACAAAAAAAACCGTTATTGAATCAGGCAAAAGAGTACTATTGGAGGGTCTGGGACTCTCTCCCTTCCCCTCTCTGTGCTGGCATAATGCCCCAGTATGGTGCTAGCTGGGGGGCTGCTGTAGGGGGCATTCTCCCTTTCAGTGCTGGTGTAATGCCCCAGTTTGATGCCAGGGGGAACTGTGTTGAGCCCTCTTTCAAATCATTCATTGATTAGCTCCCTGACACTTTGCAGTCATTAAAAATACTGGGGACCATTTTGCCAGGGGCTGGTGTGCCAGTTCCAGTGTCCAAGCTCAGCTAACTCCATTCTTGATCCCTGAAACCAGCCAGGTTGTTTCTTCTGTCCCCTATCCCGCCTTGCCTGCTGTGGGCGGTGAACAGGTGAACATGCACTCAGGCAGCCGCAGAGCTCTCCTCTGCGAAGTCCTGGCAGGGAAGCATGTTATGGAGCAGCCAGCTGGCCTGATCTCTTCCCTGCTCCAGTTGCCCACTGCATTACTCTCTTTTTCCACCTCCCTCCCTGGCTGACTTCCCTGTTTCCCACAGGGCCACCTCCAGCAGTTGTGTTTCCTACTCCAAAGGCAGATCAGCTCCAGCATTCGAGAGGATCCCCACCTCCTCTACTACACCCAGCTGAAGAACCTGGCTACACAGACCTACATCAAATGGCAGGAGCTGCTGTCGAGGGGCCAGTCCCAGGTAACCCTTCCCCTCCCTGTGGGGTGGGGACCCTGCCATCCAGCCCTGGGGGCAAGCAAGTACCAGACTGTCATGACTCACTTCCCAGCTGCCTGTAGCTAATCCCATGTCACACTCACCCCCCACTTGCTGGCAGCATGGAGCTTACAGCTGGGACCAGTTGTGGGGCAAGGAGGGGGATCAATTCGGCACACTCATCAGCTGCAAATGGGACCACTTACAGATGGTCCCGCCTGTGTTCTCCGTAGTCACATACTCAGTATGGCCTGTTTTCCTGGCAGTAGGGACTTCTGGTGTAATACAGGATACCCTAGATCTTGGGGGAAATTGTGCATCCTCTCCTCCCAACATGAGCACAGAAGAGACCCATATGGGAAGGGAGAAACCAGCTGACACTGCTTCTAAAACTGGCAGTTGTGCTTGGACATCATGATGTTGGACATCACCTTGGGTCCTCTCCTTCTGGGCTGATCAGAACACTTTCCAAGTGCCATGACATCAAGACTCAGGCATCACTTTTTAATGTGGGGGTGGGGAACCTTTTCCCTTGTAGGGGCCACTTTAAACATTAGTACAAGCTACAAAGGCCAATACAAGTTTCAGGCAGGGGGCAGTAGGGCTGAGCTTTGGCAGCAGAGTCCATCCTCACCTTCCTGGGGCTCTGCAAGGCTTCCCAGCCCTGCCAGCATGTGGGACACTGACAGGGCCGGCCTTACACTATGTGGGGCCCAGGGCGGGGAACAAAGGTGGGGCCCTATTCTGCTGCCGGCAGGCCTAGGAATGCTCCCCGGACCAGGGGGTGCTTCCCGGCTCGGTCTGGGGGCGGCGCGCTACCCAGGCCTGGGCTCGGGGACGGGTGGAGGGGCATTCCCTTCCACCCATCCCCAAACCCAGCCATTTCGAATCACTTACCTGATCCACTGCCACTGCCGGCCTGAGCCCCGCGCCGGGCTCAGAGCCTCGGGTGGGGCAGGCACCGCGGCAGCAGATTAAATCTGCCACTGCGTTGCCCGCCGTCACGGGAAGTTCCGCTGGCCCCTCCGCTGCCTGGATGTCTCGGCCAGGGGGAATGAGGGAGAGGCAGAGGTGATTGTAACCGGGACACTGCTGGGGTTCCCTAGTGAGAGCAAGAGATGGAGAATACCACCCCACACAAGACCAGGAGCAGGGCCCGGGGCAGCTGTATCCATCACCACTACCCTGGTCCCAGCCCAGGTGTCCCCAAGGGCTCAGCAGGCCTTTGTCACTGGGGATGACACAGGAGTCCGAGAGAACCCAGCTTGTGTCTCTGACATGGGGCTGCCCCTTGTCTGAACAGACCCATGGCTTTCCTTGCAGCCTGAGCCAGCTACATGGGGCTTGGCAAGAGGAAGTGACCCTGGTCTCTACAGAGCTGGGACCAGTGGAAGTGTGCCATGGGCACTAGTGTGTAACGGGAGTGGGGGTGCTCAAAGATGGGCATTCTCTCTAACTGGGTGGTGGTGGTGAAGGGTTAAATTCTCCTCTGGGTGTGGGGCAGGCTAAGTGGCTTTAGCAAAAGGCTTTGCAAAAAGACCACACTGCACTTAAGCTCCTTAGGTGAAGGGAACCCCTGGGCCAGATTAGCAGCCAGCGTACTCGGGTGCCACGTTGCTGCCCAAGCCGGGCTCGGCTGGTCTTTACCCCCCAGGGTGCAGTCTTGTGTGGGGTGGTATTCTCCATCTCTTGCTCTCACTGGGGAACCCCAGTAGTGTCCCGGTTACAATCATCTCAGTTTGTAGATGCTGCCTTCCTCCTGGGCCAGTGTCCAAAGCTTGGGCTAGGGCAGCTAGCTCAAGAAGTAGGGAAGAGATAACCAGCGAGCAAGACACCACACTAACGAACTCTGCCTGCTAGTCTAATGAGTGGGGAGGGGGATCAGAGCTATTATTAGCTGGTTAATTAGTAACCGAGTTTAATGAGTTCCCATTGCTTCCTGCCCTTTAATCCAATCAGATTGCTGTGTGCAGCAGCCACTGCGGTAGCAGCAGGAGGGGATGGAGTATGGGATCCCTGACAAGGACCCCCAACCTCTGCAGTGAATGACACTGCTGCAGGGGCCAGGAGGAGTGGGAGTGGGACTAGCCAGCAGCCTGGGTCAAACAGCAGCAAGGACTCTTCTCTCTGCATCTACTTCAGGCCACTGGGCCTGATGGGCACCTAGCAGCAGGCCTCTCCTGCACACCAGTCAGTGACATGGATTGAGTGCAGCATACATGGGCCTGAAAGTTGGTGTCACTTCACAATCCTCTAGATCCAGTGAAAATCTGCTGTCTCTGGGGTGGAGTGGAGTAGAGCAGGCAGGGACTTGGGGTGCTTTTAAATGAGCCCTCTCCCAAGTGGGAGAGGGCTCAACCCGGCTTCGAAACCCCGCATTCCTCTCTACGACGTGTCTGATGTTCCAAAGAGCATCAGACGCGTCGCAGAGACTATGTGCGCATGTGCATCCTTCTGCGTGTGCGCACTCTAGAAAGGGGACCTGGAAGTGCGGGTTAAAGCCGGCACATCGGCGATCCGCGTTGAAGGGGGAAGGATCGCCAGGCCGGCCTAACGCGGGGAAGACCCGGCTTCAAAGCAGGTCAGACTTTTAAACGAGCACAAAGAAAGGCGGCTGATCAAAGGATCACATGCGTTTCTCGTCTCCTTTAAAAGCGCCCTTGGGCTAAGGAGCCCAGGACTAAACCCAATGAGTGCAAAGCCCCTGTCAACTCTAGTACTGATTCCCTACCCTTCCATGAGCCAGGATTCCCTTTTGCTGCTGCTTCGCTCTCTAGGGCTTATTATTTATTATTATTATTAACAAACATTTTTATAGCGCCAGCAGTGTACCTGGCACTTTACAAAGTAATAAAATAGACAGGGTCCCTGCCCCTAGGGCTTACAATCTGAGAGACAGGAGCTGGGGGAGAGACTTAGGAAGGGGAACAGAGGGAG
>QEPC01001877.1:1461102-1478345 GCA_003113815.1 Sphenodon punctatus | reverse complement strand
GTGGGTCTGTGCATCAGACGGCCAGCCACTCCACTTTGGGTCAGTGTCCCAGGTTTGGTCAGCAGGGCTGTCCCAAACCAGGCACAGCCTTCTGCGCTTGCTCATCTGGCAGGCTGTCTTTAGATGGACAGGTCAAACCAGGGGTGAAGTGGGCAGAAGCTGGGCTGCTGTCCATCTGAAAACACCGACTGTGAGCATGACCAGGAGGGGGTTGTCACCCCATTTCTGAGGTGGCCATGCCCACTTCGGGGTGTCATGATATTATGACATTCCAAAGGGGGGCGTGGCCATATCAGGAAGAGGCAGATATTCTTATGTCCCACCCACTCTTTGGCATGGCCACGCCCCTTATGAAGTGACGAGATGTCATGGCACTCTAGAGGTGCAGGCAACAGTGACGTTTGGGGTGGAGACCCTTGCTCCCCCTCCCAGTGCTCGTGGATGGCCCCATATCCCAAAGCCACGGATATCATCCCTGCTGCCTAGCAGGGCCAGGATTAGTGCAGCAGCAGCAGCAGCAGAAAGGGAGGGTGGGTTCTGCTGGGAAGATTCCAGACTGCCTCAAACATCTGGGGCCAAAAAAACCCTTGCTGTGGGGCTCTCCCACCCTGAGGGTTCAGGTGTCAAAGCTACTTTTAACTTGCATACTCAGAAAAGTCAGGGCAACCAATCTACCACCTCCCTCCCTGCTCATCAGCGCTGTATATGGCAGGGCAGGGATCTCCCGGCTCAGACTGGGACAGAAAGACTCAGCAATCCTGACTGGCAGCACCAGGGACTGAGGAGCCACCCTCCTGACAGCGCAGCAGAGGCCCCTCAGGGGGTCATATTGGAAGCCTGTTTTCTGAGTATGCAAGTTAAAAGTAGCTTTGACACCTGAACCCTCAGGGTGGGAGAGCCCCACAGCAAGGGTTTTTTTGGCCCCAGATGTTTGAGGCAGTCTGGAATCTTCCCAGCAGAACCCACCCTCCCTTTCTGCTGCTGCTGCTGCTGCACTAATCCTGGCCCTGCTAGGCAGCAGGGATGATATCCGTGGCTTTGGGATATGGGGCCATCCACGAGCACTGGGAGGGGGAGCAAGGGTCTCCACCCCAAACGTCACTGTTGCCTGCACCTCTAGAGTGCCATGACATCTCGTCACTTCATAAGGGGCGTGGCCATGCCAAAGAGTGGGTGGGACATAAGAATATCTGCCTCTTCCTGATATGGCCACGCCCCCCTTTGGAATGTCATAATATCATGACACCCCGAAGTGGGCATGGCCACCTCAGAAATGGGGTGACAACCCCCTCCTGGTCATGCTCACAGTCGGTGTTTTCAGATGGACAGCAGCCCAGCTTCTGCCCACTTCACCCCTGGTTTGACCTGTCCATCTAAAGACAGCCTGCCAGATGAGCAAGCGCAGAAGGCTGTGCCTGGTTTGGGACAGCCCTGCTGACCAAACCTGGGACACTGACCCAAAGTGGAGTGGCTGGCCGTCTGATGCACAGACCCACACTGCTGCTCAGCTTCCAGCCAGCTGTTGTCCAGGGCAGTACTAGAGTTGTGGGCACCAGCCTAGAGCATCAGGCAATCGCCCACAACTCTATGGTGCGTGGGGGCGCTGCGTGGGAGGGACCACAGGCCAGGCAACCCCCCCAGGTCCATCTGAACCCGACCCAGTCAGGGCTGGACACAAGGGTGCAACCCCAGAGCTGCTCCTGGGGCAGGCTGCCTCCACATCCACCTGAAAACACCCAGTATTTCTTAACACTGTCTCCCCACAACCCCTCCCCTTCTGACTTAAGGCATATCTGCTCTCCAAGGGCCTTATGCAGCCTTTCTGGAGAGACACATCAGACGGCGTAAACCCAAGTACTAATAGGCAGCAGGTGTCTGTGGCTGGCAGTCTGCACCCATGTATTATCAGAACCCAGAGAGGTGACAACTCTGTGGCTCTTCTGGGGAGCAAGCACCCATAGGGAAAAATTAGTGGGTGCTCAGCACCCAAGGGAGCTGGGGCATCACCATCCTCCTTTCCACCTTGCCCCCATGTTTGTGGAATTCCTGATTATGCCTGGCATCCCTAGAGATGGCACCATGGGGTACACATGCACAGTTGGGAGCTTCTAGGGGCTCCAAAGAGCTGAACAGGCCCAGCACTGCAAAGCCTCTATCAGTGCTCAGCCTGGAGGCAGTGGGCATGCACGCCTCAGGGCTGTGTCTCTTGGTGTACCACAGTGCTGGGGAGGCTTGGTGCAGTGTGAGGGTCTGGCACTGGAGGGCAAGTCAGTGTGTTCCTCTTTTCTTTGGGCTGTGGGGTAGGGGCACCCACTTGCCCTTCAGGCCACCAAATCTTGCACTCCCTGGCAACAGCAAAAGCCAGCAACTCTACCTGAGCACCTCACAGACGTTAACCCCTCTGCACAGACATATTATCCCTGTACTACAAGTGAGGAAGCTGAAGCACAAGGGTGTGTGAGGCCAAAGTCTTTGGCAGAACCAGAACTGAACCCAGCTCCCCAAAGCATCCTCCCTCCCCAGCCAGACTGTGTTCCTCAAGCCCACGTGCTCTCTTTGCCTCCTAGGGGCAGTGCTACAACATCGGACTGGAGACATAGCCACACCCAGGATCCCAGGCCTGCAGCTGAACAGCAAGGAGCACTGCAAACAGGGTGGGATGGGGGAAAAGGAGGGGCAATCCAGCGTGTCCAACTCTGTCCTAGCAGCTGGACTAGCCCATGTCCTGGGAGAGAGACTCAGCAGGGGCTTGGGAACACCTGCATCTATTATAATTTCTGTTCTTTGGCCCCGATCCACAAACCACTTACTTCAGAGTAGCCCTATTGAAGCCCTTATCTACTACAGGGTAAGTGGTTTGTGGATCATGGCAATTGTTACTGAGTTCTTGCTGGAGCTAAGCCAGTCTCTTGGCTATTTGTTTAGGGAAGCCAGTGCCTTTAAGAAGTGTCCTTGTGAAGCAGCATCCCAGGGAATTTCTACCCCTCCCTGTATAGACCAGGCCAAAATAAATGTCATTTTCCAGAGTATTTGCATTTTCGTCCTTTGCTTTCCCAGCAGCTGTAGAAGCGGAAGCCCAATCCACGCAGATGAGGCCTCTCCAGGGCAGGAAGAGGGCCACTAGATTCTTATTAGTTACCCTTCAGATCAGGGGAAGGATCCGGGGTTCCACTAGTGATCAAAGTCTGGATCTTGTAGGGAATCAATGTGCTGGGAGAGCCTGGGTGGGTCTGGGGACAGTTAGAAATGGAATCCATGGCCTGTTCCTCACCACAGGGCATCAGCTTGAACTCCAACTGTTGGTTCAGCTATTGAGTTGGAGGGATCGCCACCTTCACGAAGCCACACCCCCACCTAACCAGTATCTCAGCCAAGACTCTTACTGAGCCATGGGAATCGAACACAGCTTGGAGAAAGGCTAGGATATGGCCCCCAGGGCCCAGGCCAGCAAAGAATGAGTTTAATTCCTCCAAGGAAGTTTGACAGAGTGATTGTTGCGTGGGGCTCAGGCACCGTGGAGACAGGAGGCCTTTGATAAGCCTAGCTAGAGGTATATGGAGACCCCAGTCCAGTGAAGCCTGAGTTCAGAGAGAAACAGGCATCAGCTGACTGTGCTGGGCTAATTATTCAGGATGTGAGAGATGAGAGAAAACAGTTAGGATGATCCATTTGCTTAGGCCAGTGCCTAAATAGAGCCATGCCAGGGCTCAATCCTGCCCCCAAAGTTCTGGTCCTTGCCCCCAGAAGCATGGGGGTATATTCATAGGGGATGGTGGAGATATGCACCCCCCACCCATGACTCCACAAGCCCCTGGTCCCATCCATACTTCACTAGTCCTTGCTTAAGGCCAGAGTAAGGTGGCCAGATATGCAGATTTTAGAGGACGTTTATGAGAAAGCCAATGCAGCCCTGCAACCTGTATTTCTCATAAGTGTCCTCTACAGTTTGCATCTTTGGCCACCCTAGGCCAGATTGAGCTTGACGGGACCCAGGCATGGGAGCTGGTGTGATGCTGTTGGCACCTAGCAACTATTTGGTGATGCCAGTGAGCCCCAACTCTGCCAGGGCAGAGATTGGGGCTGAGGGTTCTGCATTCAGCCATGGGTGGAATCTTGCAGAATAGCAGCAGTGACAAAGGACCTTTTTAGATGAGATGCTTTTCTCGCAGATTTGTGACGTCCAAGAGAAAAATTCCCACAGTGTGGGAGGGGTTGTTAATATGTTTGCCCGTGAAACTGAAAGTTTGCTGCCACCATTGAGAACAACATGCTCGTGCATGGACAGAGATGCGGACTTATGAAACCCCAATATCAAGGTTTCATAAGTCTGTATCCATGCATGAGTACGCTGTTCTCAATGGTGGTGGCAAACTTCTGGATTCATGGGTGAACGTCTACACCAACCCCCCTCCCCGTAGAAATTTCTTTCTCCCAGACTTCACAAATCCGTGAAAGAAATTTCATGTCTACAAAGGCCCAAAGACTAAAAGAGGTGCATGGGCTGAGCCCTGGAATGGTAGAGCAGTTTCTGTTGGTGAGCATGTGTAAGCTTTCGAACTTGCTAGAGCCCTTCCTCAGGCAGGTATGAGCTACATAGTTGGGAAGCGCACACACACTCCTCAGTTGACCCAATCAAAGGCATCCTCTGAATTCTTTATCTCCTGTCTCATCCATTTAGCACCCACGCTCCAAACAGCTGGACATTCTGGGCAGAGCTAGATTGCCAGGGGGTCTGGCCCACCTGCTGACGCAGGCTGACTCAGGGCGGGGATTGCTAAGGTTACGGTCCCTCTCCTTCCCCTTGGGAAACAGCTGCAAAACCCACAATCCTGGAATTTATTGGTAGTTAGAGATAGCAGTTTGAAAAGCATCTCCGTGCCCCATGGGGACTTGATCAAAGAGCCAGGGAGGAAGGGCAGGACTGGGGAACTGGCTAGCAGCTGCTGGGCCAGCGGAGGGCTGAGCCGGCAGCAGGTGAAGAAGAGATAAGGCAGGTCAAAGCCTGGGGCTGCAGCTCCAGCTGTTTGCCTGACCTCCCCCAGCCCTGGTAGGGGATCAGTCTGATAGCACCAATCCCATTAGGGGATTTCTTGCTCCTTAGTTTCCCTGCCACCCAAAGCTGGGCTGAACCTTTTGTTTCAGCTGCCTCACTAAGAGCTGTAATTATGGTTAATTCAGTTGGTGGTGCAGCCTGTATACAAACTCCCACCACTCAGCATGGGCCTAGTACCATGCACGCAGACACAGGGCAGCGGGACAGAGCCACGTCTGGCAAAGCCTGGGTGGGTGGGGAAGACAGAATCCTGCCAGCCAGAGCCTGCTTAACACACCCAGAATAGCAGCATATAACCCTCTCCAGCTTGATTCTGTAAAGTGGTGTAAAGGAGGGGTCAGAGTAGTCCTGGAATAGCTAGAGAGTAACACCTGGCCTGCTTCAGTGCTGAACAGACAGGCATCCAGCCCCCCACCAGTCCCTACATAGCAGGGACAGTCTCCTTGGGTGCTGGATCCCACTGTCCCTCCTTCAGAAGAGAGATGGACAAAAAAACCCAGGATTCAAGTTTCAGGTACCTCTTTCCTGGGCTAGGCTGCCTCCCAGGGTAAAGCACTTGAGAGGACGATGAAGAGATGATGGGATGACAAGAAATGAAGGGGAATGAGAAGCAGGAGAGCATCTGGCCCTCTATGCACTTGGCATGTAAGGAGATGCATGTGTGTAACTGAGGAGGTGGAGCTTATTGGCTGAGGGGGTGGGGCCTTTCCCTCTTTGCCCACTCAAAATGTTGGGAGGGATGCACCCCTCACAAAGGTACTAATAATTTCCTAACAGCAGATACACAAATGCTCCCCCAAGCAATCGTGCTCATTGCCCTGTGTGGGCAGGAGTTCTACCCATTCTCCAAGTGGGGTGTCATCCTTATGTTTGAGTGTGGGCTGCTGCTTGAGCTGGCCTCATTCCCCCGTGGGGACACAGATGGGCTGGGGGGGGTATCGCTGTTGGGGCAGCAGATAGGGAGGGTGCTTCCCTGGGGTGGATTTGTGCAGTTTGGTATAAAAGCCATGATGCATGCACGTTTCCCTCAAACCCAGCTCTGATGCAGGCTGCAGAGCTGTGCAGCCTCCACTCCTGCCTGCTGATCAGCCCACAGATTCCCTGTACATCAGCTATGCACCATGAACCAGCCCCAGCTGCACTGGGTGTGCTCTCCTGTGTACATGCTGGCAGCAGGAGAGTTGTCTTGACTGTCAGGCCAGGTCTGTCAGGCTGGCAGCAGGAGAGCTGTCTGTCAGGCCAAGTCTGGCAGCTGCAGTGGCATCCATTATCTGGCATCATGAGAGACTGCAAGAATGAAGGGCTGATGGAACTGGCCAGAACCAGAGAGAGAGAGAGCAAACACGAACTGCTGGTGTCTGTCAATCCCAACCCACAGCTCCTGGGCTCCTTCCCTCCCCCCACAGCCATGTCAGTGCCCCTCAATCCCAGCCCACAGCCCCACTGTAGTTCTAACCCTGGGCTTGCACCAGCTGCTCAGCCCTGCCAATGTCATTTAATCCTGATCTACAGACCCTTGTGACTCCAGCCTTCAGTCTCCCCTTCCCGCCAAATTAGTTTCAACCCCAGTTCCAACCCTGCAGCCCCCTCCTATCGCAACCCCCATGCATGCAGTTCTGCGTATGCCTCTCATTGCTACCCCACAGTCCCGATGCTGTTGGAGACGATCTGGCTCGGGCCTCCCGCCAGCACAAGGGGCCTTGCGTCGGCAGAGGGCCGAGATGAAGCAAGCGTCCGGGAGTGGGGTGTGTGTGTGCAGGCGACAGCGGAAGCGGAGTTCCGCCAACCCGATGGCCACACACCCTACGTCTCTGTGGGGGCCACACCCTCTGCGCCGGCGGAAGAGCAGGGAGCAGTGCCCTTTCAACGGGTTCACAACCCCAGGTTAGGCTCCCCAGGGCCAGTGGGCACCCCAATGGGGTTTAGCCCCATGGGGAAGCCCACCGGCCCCCTCCCCCTGCAAACCTACTAGCTGCGCCGGCAGAGACTTACACCTGCTCAGAGCAGGCGTAAGCTGGTCACAGCCATAGGAACACAGACACTGGCCATCCCCCTGGCCCTCAGAAGCTGCTGCACACCAGCCTGGCCAGCCCCCAAACCTGGCCCATAGCACTCAGCCTTTATCGCGAGAGCCATGGACAGTTCTCCAGAAGACCTGGCTCCTGCAGCACATAGGTACGGGGTGGGGAGCAGGGTTCCGCGGGGGACTGTCCGCGATGGAGGCTGAGTGCTATGTGCCGGGTTCCGGGGCTGGCTGGGCCGATGTGTAGCAGCTTCTGAGGGCTGGGGGATGGCTAGTGCCACCCTTCCTGCAGTTTGATCCGTTGCCCTGCTTCCTCCAGCTCCCCCTCCATGGTGCAGGGACCGGAGCTGGATGCCGCCCTGTGGTCACTGGCGCCCCAGGGTTTGCTGCTGGCGCAGCTGCTGCCGACACATAGATACAGCCAGATCACGGTCATAGGGTGAAACCAGACATGCACCTTAACTCCACTTTAACATTTCTTATGCCTGTAGTAGGGCTGCACGGGGCACCAATACAGCCCTGCAAAAGGCAGAAGAAATGTTAAAGCAGAGTTACGTGGATGTCTGTTTTCACCCGTACCGGCACTGGCAGAGCTGTGTGTGCGGGAGCTCGGGGCTGGGGTAGCCAGAGCTCTGGGTCAGAATTAGGGGACACTGGCAGGCAGGTCTGTTGGATGACGGAGGCAAGGGAGGAGCACATGCAGGGCCAGTTGCATTGGCCTAATTCTAGCCCAGCTTTGTTGGCATCTGAATTTCATGAGCACAGCATTCACCTTCAAATGGAAGATGTCAGGGGAGTTTCCATTGGGGCAGAGGCAGCTGCGGGGGTGGGGTGAGGCCTAGCACGCTTCCCTATTAGCAGGGCTCCAGAAGGAGGAGTGATGTCATCGACAGCCCATTTGTCAGGCCAGGAAATGGATGTGGGGGTGGCAGTTCCTGTGCAGCAGCAGGAGCTGTGATTCCTGCCCAGATGGTGAAACCAGGCAGCCCAGATGGCTTGTGCTGGGATGGGGAGGCTCTTCCCATCTCTGCCGCCTTCCAGCTCTGCGGCTCCTCAGACCGCATGCCTTTGCATTGCATTCCCCAAGAGCTCCCAGCTTGCGCTTCCAGGACCGCCCTTTGTCTGCGCTCAGACAGACTCACAACTAAGGCTAATGGGCCAGGCCTTCTATTTCAACATAGAGTAGACTAGGTCAGTACTGGTCCCAAGTACTGGATATCTAGCAGGGTCAGATCAGTCATGACCTGGATACAATCATACACCGTTTGGGATGAGTTTGCACTAAATACATTCCAGGCTCAGTGTCACCTGGTGACTTCCGGGCTGTCAGGGCCCCCCACTCGCTCTGAGCTGTCCCCCTGACCTTTTCCCTTGCCCCTGGCAGTTGCAGGTTTCAGAAATTTACAACTGGGTTAGGCTCATCTTGGGGTTGGCTGAGACCTCCCGCCCTGCTCAGTGCTTGGGTGTAGCGAACACGAGAAGACCACGTTTGGAGTTTAAAGAACAGCTTTATGTTTGAAAGGGTAAAGCAAAAGGGCATAGAACGAGTACAGAATGGTCACAAGGAAAATGAAGGCAAATAAGCGCAAGGCTGACTATACACTCATGTCCCCTGGCTAGTCCTCACCAAGTGTAGGTAGAAGTCTTGATTCCTGGATCGGAGTGTCCTTTCTCCGGGGTGACAGGGCATCTGCTTAGGGTCCAGCAAAGGTCCAAAAAGAGAGCGCCCCTGCAGCTCCACACGGTTCCCTTTTAAACGCCACCAGCTGCAGCAGGAATGTCCATAATGTCACAGGGAAGTGTTGCCTCTTCCCCTGCTTTGCCATTGTCCCTGAGTGGGTTTCAGTGGCCCGTTAGTGGCCCATTAGCCACCTCCTGAATCACTCAAGCCGGGTATGGCTGCCCATGCAGAGGCTTGCTACGAAAGATGAGCCACAAGTCACCCAGAGTTCTAGAGTTAGCTGGTCCCAGCCACATTCCCATACATGGTCCAAGTGATAATACATACATGATACAACGTATTGATAATACAGTGATCATGGGGCTTAGCACCCCAAACCTTAGCTGAAGCATACGGCTCTATGAGTCGCAGTGTTGGTGGGAGAGTGCATCTGCAAGCATGTTCTCCCTCCCCCTGACATGTACAATATCCATATCATATTCCTGCAGCAGCAGGCTCCATCGCAGCAGCTTCTAATCTGACCCTTTGACTCTGCTGAGCCACTGCAATGAGAAATGGTCATTGTGTATGACAAATTTTCTACCGTACAAGTAGGGTTTGAGTTTTTGCACAGCCCAGACTATAGCAAGGCACTCCCTTTCTATTGTGGTCAGGTGTCTTTCCTGAGGCAGTAGCTTCTTGCTGATGTAAACCACAGGGTGGCTGTGTCCATCAGCCCCCTTCTGCATCAGTGCAGCCCCCAAGGCCCATGTCTGAGGCATCAGTCCACTCCATACCTCAAACAGGTCGAAGTCTGGTGCAGCCAATACTGGGGCCTGCACCAGAGCTTGTTTGACAGTGTCAAACCCCGTCTGACATGCAGCCAACTATGTCCCTCTTTCAGGTAGCCCCTTCTTAGGGAGGTCAGTGAGGGGAGTGACAATTGCCCTGAAGGCTTTCACAAATCGGCAGCAGTAGGTAGCTGAGCCAATGAAAGACGGCACCTGTTTCTTGGTCTTAGAGATTGGCCACTGGGCAATGGCTTCCATCACTGGAGGGGGGGGGGGGGGGGGGGAGGGGAACAATTGCCCACTACCCACCCAGTGTCCTAAGTAGGAGACTTGGGGCATTGCCAGTTTACACTTGGAGACTTGGATTGTTAGACCAGCCTGGCGAAGCCTCTCCAGAACCTGGCATAGGTGTACAACATGTTCATCCCATGACTTGCTAAACACTGCCATGTCATCAATATATGCAAGAGCAACGTCCCCACATCCCTCGAATACTCGGTTCACCAGCCTCTGAAAGGTGGCACCAGCATTATGCAACCCAAAGGGCATGACTAAACTCATACAGCCCTCTGTCAGTAACACAGGCAGTTTTCTCACTTGCCTGTGGCTCTAGAGGGACCTGCCAGTATCCCTTAGTCAAATCAAAAGTGGACAGAAGGTATGCCCCAGACAGAGTGTCGAAGACAGCGTCTGTCCTGGGCATTGGGTCAGCATCTGGCGCCGTTATGGCGTTCAGTTTTCTGTAGTCCACACAAAAGTGTATGGACCTATTCTTTCTGGAGACGAGGACCGCTGGGCTTGCCCATGAGCTTTTGGAAGGCCAAATTACCCTGAGCTTCAGCATATCCTGTAATTCACTGTGGATTTTTCCCATGGTTCTAAATGGCCTGGGAGCAACTGGCCCCTGGCTCCCTGTATCGATGGTGTGGGAGACTAGGTCTGTTCTCCCCAGCACATCAGAGAACACCTCCTTGTATTTCCTGAGCCGGGCCACAAGCTGCTCATGTTGCGGGGGCTCAAGCCGCCCTGAGATGCCAATCTCTTCAAGGGGGGTGGTAGAGCCAGTGACTGGCAGCATGTCCACCAAGGGCTCTGTGAGCAAGTGTACCCTCCCCCTCCCCCCGGGCCACACAGCAGACCATGCGTACAGAACCTTTCCTACAGGTGGTGGGCGTGGCGTCCCCTGTCATTGACATGGTACACCCCCCACTGGTTCCCCAGGTTCAGAGCCTGGGGGCGCTCCTTGATCACAGCTCCGTCTGGATGCCCAGGTTGCGGCTGTGGCGAGGAGCGGTTTCTGCCAATTACATCTGGTGCAACAGCTTCAGCCATTTGTCTCAGACTCCGACCTGGCCACTTTCATCCATGCTTTCATTACCTCAGGGCTGGACTATTGTAACACGCTCTCCATGGGGCTGCCCATGGTGACGGTTCAGAGACTGCAGCTGGTGCAGAATAGGTCACCAGGAGCACATTACACAGGTGCTCCATTCTCTGCACTGGCTTCCTATAGTCTTCCGAGCCCAATTCAAGGTGCTGGTTCTTACCTATAAAGCCCTATATGGCTTGGGCCCCATCTATCTGCGGGATCACCTCACTCCCCGTGCTCTGGATCAGCCCCTGCAGTCGACTCGGAGCACCTTTCTCAAGGTCCCCCGGCCGGGTATCCTGGGGGGCTACCATGGAGAGGGCGTTCTTGGTGGCCGCCCCACAGCTGTGGAACTCCCTCCCGGCAGAGGCCCAGGTGGCTCTGGACCATCCCTCCTTCCGACATCAATGTAAGATCTGGCTGTTCTGCCAGGCTTTTGGCAAAGGAGATGGGTGAGGGTGGGTTTTATTATTTTTCCGTTGGGGGTTAGGGTAGGGTTTTATATCTTTTATTATATTTTGATGGTTTTTGCCCCAATTGTGGGGAGGTTGTGTTCCCTTCTTTTGTTCCTTGCCTGCTCCCCTTTTTGATAACATTTTGATAATGTTTTTATTGTGTATTTTATATTTCTATATTTTATATTGTAAGCCACCCCGGGCTGCCTTTGGCAGGAGGGGCAGGGTAATGAGTGCTCCAAATAAATAAATAAACAAACAGTAAGTTTTAAGCATGTTGACGTGAAATTCCTGTGCAGCAGACCTGGCACTGGGCTTGTTGACCAGGTAGGTCACTGCATTCTTTTGTTCCAGAACTTCATAAGGCCCCTCCCATGATGCTTATCCCTGAAACCGTTTTGAGGGCCTTATTAGTAGGACCGAGCCCCTAGGTTTGTATGACCTGTCTCTAGCCCTCCTATCATCCCAGAGTTTCTGGGTACTCTGGCTTTTTGCCAGGTTGGCAAGGGCCATGTCCCTCATTTCCTTAAGATCATCCCTTAGTTTTTGCACATAATGGACAGCAGACTGGCCGTCAGTCTGGGGGTATCCCTCCCACGCATTCCTGATCACGTCCAGGGGACCCCTGACCTGCCTGCCAAACAGCAACTCAAAAGGGGAGAAGCCAGTGGACTCTTGGGGGACTTCCCTGTATGCGAACAGTAAGTAGGGCAACAGCTTGTCCCAGTCTCTCTGTCTCCTCTGCATAAAGGCCACCAGCATGGATTTCAATGTGGCATTAAATCGCTCCACCAGCCTGTTTGTCTCAGGGTCTTAGGGAGCAGACTTGAGTTGGGTCACTCTACACAACTTCCACAGCTAGGAAAAGATCTGGGACATAACATCTGCTCCCCTATCTGACAAGAGTTCTTGGAGCAATCCCACCCGACTGAAAATAGAGAACAGGGAATCAGCCACAATTTCAGCGGCAGTATTGAAAAGGGGAACTGCCTCAGGGTACCAGGTCGCAAAATCAACTACAACAGGAATTTATTTCTTGCCTGTCTTTGAAGCCTTTTTTACTGGCCCCACAATATCCATAGCAACCCTGTAAAAGGACTGTTCAATGATGGGGAGAGGACACAAGGCACTTTGCATAGCCCTGTAGGCTTTTTAAGCCTCTGGCATGGATCACAGGACCAGCAATATTCTTTCACCTACAAGTACAAGCCAGGCCAGTAAAAGTTCTTTTCCAGCCTCTTTTTAGTTTGCCCAACTCCCAAATGCCCAGCAAAGGAGCTGCCGTGTGTGAGCCACAGGAGCTCTGCCCTGTACTTAAGCGCGACAACAAGCTGCTTACGAAGCGGCTGGGAACACCCTTTCTCGCTCTCAGGGAGCACTTGGTAGAGGAGGCCACCCTCCCAGCCAGACATCCCCCTGCTAGCAGTCCCTGGTAAGGCACCTGCCGCTTTCTGCCTAGTAGCTTCCAGGGAGGGTCTGACAGCTGCTCTTACCATAGCACTTCGTGTCCATGTTTCTCTGTCCTCCTACCTGGCTTGCCACTGTCACCTGGTGTCTACTGGGCTGTCGGGGTCCCCACTCGCTCTGAGCTGTCCCCACAACCGTTTCCCTGGCAGTGACAGGTTTCAGAAATTTACGGTTGGGTTAGGCTCATCTTGGGGTTGGCTGAGAACTCCTGCCCTGCTCAGTGCTTGGGTGTAGCGAACACGAGAAGACCACGTTTGGAGTTTAAAGAACAGCTTTATGTTTGAAAGGGTAAAGCAAAAGGGCATAGAACGAGTACAGAATGGTCACAAGGAAAATGAAGGCAAATAAGCGCAAGGCTGACTATACACTCATGTCCCCTGGCTAGTCCTCACCAAGTGTAGGTAGAAGTCTTGATTCCTGGATCGGAGTGTCCTTTCTCCGGGGTGACAGGGCATCTGCTCAGGGTCCAGCAAAGGTCCAAAAAGAGAGCGCCCCTGCAGCTCCACACGGTTCCCTTTTAAACACAACCAGCTGCAGCAGGAATGTCCATAATGTCACACAGAAGGGCACACAGGGTGCTGCCTCTTCCCCTGCTTTGCCATTGTCCCTGAGTGGGTTTCAATGGGCCTGGGTGGGTGCCCTCAGTGGCCTGTTAGTGGGCCATTAGCCACCTCCTGTATCACTCAAGCCGGGTATGTCTGCCCATGCAGAGGCTTGCTACGAAAGATGAGTCACAAGTCACCCAGATTTCAACAATTAGCTGGTCCCAACCACATTCCCATACATGGTCCAAGTGATAATACATATATGATAAAACATATTGTTAATACAGTGATCATGGGGCATAGCACCCCAAAACCTAGCTGGAGCATACGGCTCCACACACTTGCAATGGTAAAAGCGGGGGTTTCCCACCATGATAGCTTAGATTTGCAAATTCCATCTAGGCCCCTCTCTGCTACTGGCTGATGGGTTGCAGTGGCCTGTGCTAAGGAATCCCACCTGAGGCAAAGAGCTGTCCTAGTAAGGGAGCATCGTCACCCTAAACCCCCATAAACCAGGATCAAAGCACCAAGTAATGAAAGCTTCTGAGCTCACAGCTGAATCCCCAAAGCAGTGAGGGCCCCAGTCTCTCCAGCTGCAGAACAGCCTCTGGCCTGACATGAAAAGTCCAGGGTCCTCTGCAATCTACACAGGTGCTGAGTAATGACTGCCCCTTTCCCAGAATGCTCCAGATCAGACACCACAGTCCCCAGTGAGTACCCCATAATGGGTTTCAGCCCCAGTAGCCTCCCTGCTTATGCACAGAAGCCTTGGATTTTCCACAGCACCACTACAGGGTAGAGCTTAGGGATGCCACCTCTTGTGGTTTTAATCCTGACACTCCCATAGACCAAGATGGGAGTGTGCGGGTCAACACTGCGAAAAGTGGCAACCCTAGCAGCAGTGCAGTGCAGTGCAATGGACCCACTCACCACCCCAAACTAGTGGAGCAATTCCTATGGCCTGCCTCCTGCTGCCCCCAGAAAGCCTAATTTCTCTGAAATATTCAGGGTACCTCTGGCTGATCTGGAGAAATCGAGCTTCCCCTGGAGCCCAAGAACTAAAGGTGACAACTCTGGATCTTGCTGGCCTCCTGAAGGCCACATCCCAACTCCGGAGTATGCCTTCCATCACAAACCCTTTATTTGTGAGTGAATTGATCCCCATACCCGATCAGGTGAGCTAGTATCACCTTCCTGGGGCACTGAGAGGAGATGGGGCTTGCCCCCATGGTAAAACTGGGACCAGACTCCCAACTCCCACCTATTTACTAGATCACACTTCAAAGTCCCCCGCTTGGACTCCCAAGTCCCAGTCTTCTGCACAGCTGGGTCCTGCTTGCAGTGATGAATGGTTAGGAGGCTCTGGGAGAGGCTGCCAACAAGTGAAGCTGGGGCAATTTGCACAGGGCTCTGAAGTGCCACGGGGAAGCCACAGCCTGCTGTGCCCGGGGGATGTAGGTTGCAAGCTCAGTGGCTGAGACTGGTGTTGCTGATAAGTCCCCAGGGTCAGCAAGGATTAGTCACTAAGTGCTGCTATCTTTAGCCCTTTGGGGCCAAGCCAGGATCCAAGGTTAGCCAGGGGCATGCTAAACTACCCCATGCCCAGCCAATCGCTCATCGTGTTGCTGCTGCATGGGATCTCAGCCACCCAATCACATTCCACACATCTACTCTGCCTGCTTAAAAAAAACAGGTGTCTATTTCCAGCTCAGCTGCTCTGTTCCTGGCATGCTGCCTAGGGCCACCCCAGCCATGTGGGGCTTAGGGAAGGAACTTTGGGCTGTGAGATGGGGTGTTGTACCAATGAAGGGTCTTGCTTGGTAGCTTGAACTTCCATTCAAAGCCAGTAAAATCAGCAGTACGAGCCCTGGAGGTTGGAGGCCCACAGCCACTGACACAGTGAGTCCTATTTGTGGAGCTCCAAACATCCCTCTGCCCCAGTGCCATGCTGTAGTGGGGCATAAGCTTTGGTGGACCCACAAGAGAGAACACCATCCTCTGCCTCATGGCTGGGGGCCAGCTTTCCTATGTAGGTCCTGCCCACGGAATCCTTAGGCCTAATCCCCCTTCCCGACAAAGAAGAGAGGTAGATGCCCTGCTAGGAGAGAAGTCTTGAGGGTAGCAGTTCCTAGGCCACTGAGATGCACAGCCAAACTCACCCCAAACCTCTATTTCCCTCGCTGATCTGGAGAGGCCTGCAGTACTAGATAGATTTTCCTTCTCTAGGGCTCAGGCTCAGCAAGCAACTTTCTGAACCCAGCTGGAGATACCTAAGGTGGGCAGCGGGTAAGCCCTGAGCCCCTGGGGAGAGAAGACTTTTCCCCCCTCCCAGGCCCTTCTCTCCCCAGGCAGGGAGCCCTTCAGTTGGGGGGGGGGGGGGTCAGGCAGCTACGAGAGGGATGGTACACGATAGTAATAGCCTGAGGCTTGAGGCCCTTGTTGGTGCCAGGCTTTAGAGATGTATTCCCCCCCCCCCCCCCCGGTCTTTCATGGCACCTGCTGCAGTCTGGCTTCCATAAATAAGTACAATGTATGAAAATTATATCTACTTTTTCTCGTAAAGACTTTTGTTGAGTAGGCAGAAAGACAGCACTCTAGCAGGGGTTTCTGCTAGGTCTAAGAGAGCTAGCTGAGAGCACAACAATAGCTGGGTCAGCTGGGCCAGTGCAAGCCCTAGAGACGCAGCCTCCTGCTGGAGGGGCTTTCTGGCAGGGAACTGCAGTTATCCCACTGGAAAGCACCTTTCTCCCAGGTAATGTTTTATAAGCTTGGAAGGGGAACAATCAAATCATTATGACATCTCCCTTTTCTTTCCACCAGGTACGGTTGCCTTGGGGCTGGGAGGGAGGTTCAGCAGCAGCACCAACAGTGTCTGGAAATACCCCCCATCTTTCTAAAGGACTCTTGTTTACACTATCATTTTCTCCAGGGGTAACTCTTTACCCCTGGAGTAACTTGTCCCAGGGAGTAAATGACAGTGTGAATAGGGAAATGGTGTTAATTATGTGAGTTAAGTCACTTAGCACCAAACACAAACACCTAACTGCTCACACAATCATTTAACCTTGCAGGGCCTGGTGTTCACTACGTTTTCCCCATTGCTGCCAATGGGGAAAATGCCATGACCATGGGTCCCTGATTTGGAGTGGCCTCCCCCAAGGGTAATTGCGCTGTACTCTTGTAAATGCTTACAAAGTCCATTGTTGATACTACAACATCATGTTGCCTGTGAACAGGGTCAGCTCTGCCACAATCCACTTCTGCCAGATGTGTTCCCCCCCCCCAGTTGTGCTGACTCAAGGGGAACATCTCTGTGTTGGGCTGACAGGAGATGGTGGGGCGTTATGCTGGATGGCACTGGTGCTCTCAGCCTTTCTGTTCCAGAAATCCCTTTCCAGCCAGTTGGGGCTGCCCTTAATATGGGAAGGGCAGGTGAGACCAAGCACAAATCAGTCAAGATTACTAGACAAGACGGGGCAGAACAGGACAGCAGCCTGTGGGTGAAATGGCCCAGATACATGCAAGGTCCGCCGCCCCATCCAGGATCAAATCCCGGATTATCGGGGTCTTATTAACTATGGACCTCGCATTCAACAGCATCAGTCCCCCGCCGAGGGACCCTGGAACCAAATCCCCTAGCCTCTCAGGTGCTTGACAGATTCTCTGAAGTTCCACAAGGCCCCTAAGGCCCCATGGCACCTGAGCCCTCTGCCCCCATCGACCATACCATCCACGACGACCCCGATGGCCATCTCCTCCCCACCATCCACACTTTCCTGACCCCCTCCCATTGACTGCTCCCCCAGAGCCCCCAGAGGTTCCCACCCAAGACTCCCTCCACCTCCAATCCCAAATTTCCCACCCTCCCATCCCCCAACCC
>QEPC01001877.1:1411434-1458432 GCA_003113815.1 Sphenodon punctatus | reverse complement strand
GGGGGGGAAGCATTAGGAGGCCATGCTTCTCCATGGTTGCTCGGAGAGGTGGAGAATGGGAATCCTTCCTGTCCAGAGGGAGTATGTTTTATGTAAATGTATACATTTGCATAATTAGGTGGTGTCTAATTATGCAAATTAGGCCCCGCACCAAGACTTCGCACATGGCCTCACAAACCCTGGGGCCGGCCCTGGGAGGTGGGGATGCTCACTGGGGGCTGAGAGGTGTAGCGGGGTGGGGATGTGTGTGGGGAGCTGGTGTAAAAGTGTAGGTCATCATGAAATATATGATATGGGAATATATGACACAAAAATGAACACAATCAATGAAGACCTATACATGATCAAGGCCTGCAGTGAGAAAGGATTTTGAAGTAAAGGACTAATTGTGGTCACAGTGGAAAGCGTGTCAAACAGACAATATTAAAGTCGAGAGGAGATGCTGTAGCTGCGGATTTCCTACACTGAGCAGGGGGTTGGACTAGATGACCTCTGAGTACATCCCAACTCTATGATTCTATGTGTGGGCAACTTCCGTATCCTCCCCAACTTGCAGAGAAAGCGGATTGGAAATGAAACACCAAGGCAAACTGCATCAATGTAACCTAAGTTTTAACTATGCACAATATGTGACAGCACAACATCGTTACTGCTTAAAGGGCACATAAGTTAAGGTAAGAGCCTTAACTTACAATTTCCATGCTTTTCACAGCATGAGTGAATGTGTAAGAAACTTAACTGTCTTTGTAAACCGTAGGGTTTTTTATTATGGAATTTCATGGCTTTTTCAAAAGGATATTTGCCCCCAAAATTAAGAAGTACAACATACCGGGGGGGGAGTAGAATACGCATGCGCGAGTAGAAGCCGCACCAAAACTCCGCTCCCCGGCAAACCTGACAAAAGCGCTAAAAAAGCACCAAAAAACCGCTCAGCAGCCTAAAACAAAGGTAACGACCTGCTCAGGGAACAATCGGGGTATGGGATCGGCCAAAAAAAAATGGCAGAAAAGGGCCCCATAACATGCTACTGCCATAACAGGCAGGCAACTGAGCTGGACGCAGAGGAGAGAGGGGCAGGAGAGAAAATAGCAGCTGCGGCCCTCCCCAATGCCCCGGGGGATACAGAAACGGAGGAACAAGCCACCATAGATACAAGCCTGGCAGAGATAAAAGCCTCCAGGACAGAGATAAAAGCATCAAGGGCAGAAGCCCCAAAAGACAAAAATGAGGTCCTAGAAAAAATTAGTACAGTAAATAAAGCAGTGGAAGAGGGAAATAAAAGATTAGAAACTATGGCAAAAAGAATAGACCTGGTGGAGGAAAGAGTTTCCAAACTGGAAAGCCAGGCACTGAACACCAATAGTGACCTGGCAAAAATGAAAGAATCCCTAAACCTGCTGAGGTTTAAATGCGAGGACCTGGAAAACAGATCCAGACATAGTAACCTACGCATAATGGGAATTAAAGAAAACAGCGAAGCAGAGGGAATGCAAGAGATGCTAATGCAGATCTTTCAGTATAACTTCCCAGACCAACCCCAGCTCCACAACGTGGAAATTGAAAGGGCACACAGAACACTGAGGCCCAAACCAAAAGATTCTGACCCGCCCAGGGCCATTATAATCAAATTTCTAAAATATAAAGATAAAGAAGCCATACTAATGGAGACCAGGAAAAAAAGACAACCCTTAGAGTACCAAGGCAACAAAATCAGAATCCAAGCTGACTATGCACCAGAGACTATGACACGGCGCAGAGCATGGTCAAAATTCTATAGTGAACTAAATGAAAGGGGGCTCAAACCCCAGCTGTGGCATCCGGCTAAACTAGCAATCCTCGTGAATGGCAGAAGAAGGGTATTCGAAGACACCACAGACTTAGAAATTTTTCTGCAAGCACAAAAACCAGATCAACAGAACAGAAGATGAGAAAGATGAGACCCAGTACCACAGGTTATGAAAAACAGACTCCACTTATAGAGCTAAAAAGGTCGAAGATATAAAGATTAAAAAGAGTACCTAATCACAGGTAAAAACAAACAATCTGTAACCGCAGAGCCAAAAAGAGTTAAAGGTTTAAAAATTTGAAATACTGTATGTTTAGTTGTATAGCAATGCTTATATCATTATACTCTAATAGCACAATTGATAAATGTAAAAATGCAAAGAATTGCCGGAGGGGTGAGGGAAGACAACATAAAACACATAGGAAACCCCCAAAAGCACCCCACAATTTTTGGGGGGGGAAATGGAAAATTGTACTTCCATCAGGCACGTGTTGCCACACAATGCAGGGTTAAAGTATTTATTGTTATTAAGTTGTGTTTACGAGTTGTTCATGTTATTTAAGGTATTTGTAGCTCTGTCAGAACTAGAACTGGTAACCAGGTATAAACCTCACCTTACGTATGCCCATACACTCAGTAGCGAACAATATAAAGAAACCCACAACCAAGGAAAAACAACACAAAATAAAGCACAAACTCCCCATGGCAGCAACAAGAGGCAAAAATTCATCCATAAGATTTCTTTCCTTAAATGTGATGGGTCTAAACCATCCCGTAAAAAGAAAAAAAGTAGCAGAATTTATCACAGAACATGAAATAGCGGTTTTCTTCCTACAAGAGACCCACCTGATTCAAAAAGACCTGGAAAGGTTTAAATTTAGAGGCAAAGGTGAAACATATGCAGCATGTGGGAGAAAGAAGAAAGCAGGAGTCCTGACAGAATTCACAACTGCAACAGATTTTAAATTAACAGAACAAAAAAAAGACAAAGAAGGCAGATTTTTATTAATAAAAGGCATACTAAAAACCCAGCCAGTAACATTAGTTAACTTATATGCCCCAAATGAGAACACACACCAATTTTTCTAAAAGTATATACCCCTGATCTCTCAACACGCAGAAGGAATGCTAATCATTCAAGGCGACTTCAACTCCCTGTTAACAGCATTAGACCACTCCACGAGAACACCCCCCCCAAAAACACATAGCAGCGACACTATCCCAACATGACCTCATAGATGCATGGAGATGCCTAAACCCCACAACAAGGAGCTACACTTTCCATTCAAATAGACACAACATATACACAAAAATAGACCACTTGGTACTAGAAAAAGATGCACTACATAGATGCTCAAAGAGTGAAATAATACCCACTACTTTCTCAGACCACAATGTGCTAATCACCATTTTTAATTGGAATGCACCCACACAGCCAGAATGCCGTAGCTGGCAGCTGGATAGGGGAGTAGTTTACTACAAACTGAATGAATAAAAATCAGATCGGAGATCTTAAGGAATACTTTGACATAAACGCAGGATCAGTACAATCCCCCCAAACTCTCTGGGAAGCAATGAAAGCTGTGATAAGGGGTAAATTCATAGCTATAAAAGCAAAAATAAACAGGATAAGAAGAGGAAGGAATGAAGCCCTCCTCAAACAACTAAACGTTTTCGAAACAGAAAATAGCAGATTTCCCACCAAAAGCAACCAAATAGAAATTCAAAAAATACACAGTGAAATAGATACAACAGACATGCAAAAAATCACACAACTGAGAAAAATTAAAAGCTTTTAGAGTCAAAATTGTAACAAACCAGGAAGAGTTCTAGCCCAATTAACAAAAAATAAAAGACCAAAAGCAGCCATCCCAACAATAAAACTTCAGGATGGAAGTAAACAAGTAAACAGCAGGAAATACAAAAAGCATTTGTAGTGTTTTATCAGAAGCTAAATACGTCCTCGAATCCAGACCCTGAAAAAATAAAAGAATTTATTAGTAAATACAAAATCCCTAAATTTAATAGGGACCAACTAAAATATCTTAACTCCCCAATAACAGAAGAAGAAACTAAACAAACAATCAAAGACCTTAGAAGAAACAAAGCAGGTGAACCTGATGGGCTATCAGCAGAATTTCACAAGACATTCAGTAAAATAATCATCCCACACATAACAAACACATTTAATAACATCATGATTACCCAAGAAATGCCACCAACATTCTATGAAGCAGGCATCACTTTAATACCCAAACCAGGCAGAGATGTGGAAGAATGCAGTAAATACAGACCAATATCCCTATTAAATACAGATTACAAAATATTCACAAAAATACTAGCCAACAGGTTGACAGCAATAACTGACGAGGTAATCCATACCAACCAAATGGGATTTATCCCAAACAGATTAGGAATGGACAACATAAGAAGGACAGTTAATTTGATTTACGCAGCCAAAAATCGATCTTCCAGCATTAATACTGGCTGCAGATGCAGAGAAGGACTTTGACAGGGCAGAGCCAGAGTGTTTATACAGAGTAATGGAGCAAATGAGAATCAAAGGCAATTTCATAAGGGCAATTAAAGCTATCAACCTGAACCCAAGATCTCAAATATTAATCAATGGAAAATTATCAGACCCATTCCCCTTAACAAGAGGGACCAGACAGGGCCTGCCCGTTAGCCTCCCTTTTATTTAACATTACCCTAGAACTCCTAGCATGCGCCATAAGACAAGACCAAGAGATCACGGGCATACAAATAGAACAGACACACCATAAACTATCCTTGTTCGCAGATGACATGCTACTATATATCACAAGACCGCATACAACTGTACCAAAAGTCCTCTCGTTTATAAACCAATTTAGCAAGATCTCAGGATACAAAATTAACCCCCCAAAATCCCAGGCACTCATACTCACAAAAAACAAACAGGAAGTCCAAGCCATTGCAGACCAAACACCCTTCACGATTTCTGAGTCGCAATTCAAATATCTGGGGGGTTAACATCACAAAAGACCATACAAAACTGTACAAAGCAAATTTCCCCCCCATCCTAAATCAAATCCGTAATGAGATTTCAATGTGGCAAGGGCTCAAAACCTCATGGTTAGGAAATATAAACCTATTTAAAATGATAGTATTACCCAAGATTATCTATAAGGCAATGGCCCTACCCATACAACTCCCACCCAAATTCATAAAACAGTGTGAACAAGCCATGCTGGAAGCAGTGTGGAAAGGTAAAAAAACATAGAATTAATAAGCAAACACTGATTAGAAGGAGAGAGAAGGGAGGCGTTAACATGCCAGATGTGAAAACCTATCTTAGGGCGGCCGCAGTCAGAACACTAAGGTACTGGTACCATCCCACAAAGAACACCACCTGGGTAGAAATAGAAAAAAACTTTACTAGATAACCCAAACTTACAAGAAATGATAACTAACCATGGAAAAGAAAACTCAAAGAAAATAACAGACCACCCATTTGTACATGCCACTATACAACACTGGCACCAAACACAAAAAACCCTAAACATATCCCCAGATGCATCACCTTACACACCTATAAATACACAGACACTATGCAAGGACAATATAGCAAAAGATCTAAAAAAAACTCTAAGTAAATGCAGCATATACAGAGCAGAACAATTATTCAAGGACAGCCACTTTACAACATTACAGGAACTTCAAGAAATAACTAAAACAAAAATAGACCTCCAAATAAAAAACGTATTAACAGACAAAAACAAAATACAACACTACTCAAGAAAACCCACCCCCCTTAGAAAAAACAATGTTCAGCCACACCTCCAACAAGGATTTAATAGCAAGGATTTATGGAGCGCTGGTCGAGGCTGAAGCCAGTAAACCAATTACATATATAGAAAAATGGGAACGTGATCTAGGAAAAAAATTCGATAAACAACAGATTGACAGACTAGGACACCAAATGCACAACTGTACAAGTTCGCTAGAAATCAAAGAAACCCACATTAAGGTAGTCCTAAGATATTACTTAACCCCAATTCATTTCAAAAAAATAGATGGCTCGGGCCTTGACCAGTGCTGGAGGGGCTGCGGGGAACGGGGCACCTACCTGCATTGCTGGTGATCATGCCCTAAGGTACAATAACTGTGACGCACAATCTGGTCTTACATGAAAAAAGCCACGGGTCTGATTATACTATTTAGACCAGAAACTGCACTACTGGGACTATATTTGGAAATACCACTAATGAAGCACCATCAAGAGACCTGCACACTCATGACACTGGCTGGACTGAATATCATAGAATGAAACTGGAAAACAGCAAAAAAAATTTACAGACACCGAATGGGTAAAGAGACTTTGGTATATGTACTCAATGGAGAAAATTGCAGCAACACAGGACAACAAATCAAAAAAATTCACTACAAGATGGTTCTCCTGCATAGAGAACATACAAGGACATACAATCGAAGAAGAATCAAGATCCTACCTGGTGGACTACAACATATAAAGGACAATAAAAACATCCTGACGGAGCATGTTATTTCTTTAGTAGATTTGGGAATGTATACTGTTAATTTTTTAATGTTTTGTTTTGTTTTTTAATTGATATATATATTAAAAAAGTACAACATACCGGACATGTCCAGGTAATCATACACCAATTTCTTGGATACAGTGTGCATGGTTGACAAGAGCAAGGGTGTTCTTGCCCTACTTTTCAAGATACTGAATGCTGCAACTTTGATATTGTATGTTGGTTTCATAATCACTATCACACAGTATCCCCCCCACCTTCCACGTCAATGGGAGTTTCTCCTGAGCAAGGAAGTCTGACGGCTAAGACTGCATGATTTTTTCTCCCATCAGCCTCAGCTCATTTCCAGGGATGAATATAAAAGGATTGAGGAGATCACAGCCCCAGCAGTAGGTGGACCTTCCAAGGGGGCCTTCGGCTGCTATTGCTGCTGCAGAAATCACCTTCCTTTCCCCTATTGTCTGCACCACCCTCCAGCTGGGCAGGCAGGCATCCAGAAAAGTGTATTATTCCCAAGGCTGGCAACCATTGTCCAGGGAGCTCTGAAGAGATGCTGTAGGAGGCAGAAGCCACTCTCTGGCTTCTCTTGCAAACTGTGGGTGATTTCAGACATTACGAGATCACGCTCAACCACAGTGAACCACGGTCAATTCCGCGGCGGGGCCAAAGCGCCCCACATGTCTGTTCAGCAGCCGCCAGATGTTCACCACAGTCAATACCCACATGGGGTCAAAATCAACCACGCTTCCGGAGCTCCGGCCCGAACCATCTCCGAAAACGTGGTAAAAGAGATTCCCAATGGGAAACAAAAAAAAGTAACGTCTGGACGGCAACCACCGGTCGGAACCAAAGACAGTGATTCCCAGCCGGGGACAAAGCACACAGCGTCACTGCCAGGCAACCAGCAACAACACAGACCGGGGAGGGAGATTTAAAGGACACACGACAGCAGCCGGGACGAGCCGCCTGGCGCCTTCCGGGTGCTTTGACCACGGACCGAACCGAGATCAGCGTAATGTCTGTTGCACTGCCCCAGGCCGTGGTCCGGTGGTCCAATTCCCTGCCGTGGTCCTGGTCCCGTCATGTCTGTTCAGGGCTTTCCTTGACCACAGGGGGTGGTTAATCTGTTCACACCTGCCGGGAATCCACTGTGGTGAATCGGGACCGCGTAATGTCTGAAATCGCCCTGTGCTGAACCCCATGGAAGGAAAGCACATTGGCAGAGTAGATTATTTTTAGCATGCACCCCTTGGGTTTGAGGGCACCTCTCCCCCCAGGGACCCGAGTTAACTGCACCAAAAAATCTTAAATTCTGCAACCAGTGAAGCCAAATTCTGCAAATTCACCGCAAGCATTAATATTTGCATAATTAACTTGATTTGCATAACTATGCATACTGGGAAGCAAATTTGCAAAAGGTTTGACATAGAATCACAACTTTGCTAATCAAACACAACTCAAATCCTCTGGAATTTCAGCACCTCAGAATTCCCACCTCATATTAAAACCCCAGACCTCCCTCACTCAAACATAGGGACTTCAGACCCCACCCACCCACAGTTCACCTCCCAGGGGCCTATTTACCCTCGGGTCATGGTCACACCTCCCAAAAAGACGGCAGCTGCAGCAGCAGTTTTAGTTTGGGGTCAGGCGACAGGTTTATGCCTGAGCCAAGATTTAAAAATCCTGCAGACAGCCCCCACTGCAGTGTCACTGCAATTTCAACATGGCACTGCGAGGATTGGCTGATTCTGCAAGGATTGGCTGATTCTGCGAAAATCACTGCAATTTGCAGCAACGCAGTCAACTCGGGTCCCTGCCCATTATACTGGTTACTCAGTTCTTACTGATCGGTGAGTACAGTAGGGGCTTTGCAGGCAGTTGATTGCTCTGTGTTGAGCTGAACCCCGTGGGGGTCTGGGCTGTTCCTTTGCTGGTGCGATTTAGGGAGGGTGTCATGGGTTGGAGGTCCACACCCACACTTTACCGGGTTTGAGTGACTCAGTTTCCCTTGTGTACAGCTTTCTTGAATTAGTTTCTCTCTCTGGCTAATTCAAATCTGCCACAATGAAACTCTTTGGGAATTGTGGGGTCAGTCACGTAGCCAACCCAGGCAAACATGGAGGTTCATCTACATCTCAACAGGGCTGTCTGGCAAGAGTCCTCAATACACATCCCTTATCTCTCTTTGCATTTCCTGGAGCTTGTCACGTGTTACATCTCTGATCTGGATTTTACAGTCCTCCATTGTAACATTCCATACATGTGGAACCTTTGGCATTACCTATTTACCAGACCTGTAGTCTACATGTAGTCCCGTGTTACATGTGTGTTTACCTATGTTTCTCCGTGACAGAGGGGTGTTTAAATGGTTCAGGCTCTCCATCCTCCCACATCCCAGCAGTGACATCAGTCAGCTCTTGACTTGGCCTGGAGCTGATTGACCGTGCAGCAATAGGATCTATGCAGCCAACAAATTAAGGTGGAGGAGACAGTGGAGCTGATCCCAGTGGATACTCTTCTGCCCTTTGAGCAGTGCTGCAGGGACTCTGTCTCCCACGCGCAAGCAGCAGAGCCCGCTTTCTCTCACATACCCCCTTAGATGTGGGCCTGAATTGATAGAATTGTGATATGTAGGCTTTTTCCACTTAGTCCATGTCTCCTAAGTGCTCTCCAGCCACCCCAAAGTCTTTTCCCCTCTCTTTAAGCAGCGATCTCTCTCCCCTCCACATATACTCATCTCCCTGGAGAGGGAGAGGAGAAACTCAACTCCCAAAGCACTGGTGGTGGGTGAGTAGGAGCAGGGTTTTAAATCCTCTTGGTCTGTCTCTGCAGTCAAATCTTACTCCCTCAGTTTGCCACCCAATTCAACACACAGCAGGGGAAGGAAACCTCCATGCGGGGCTGTCAGAGCGCTGACAGTATAATGAACCACATGGAAATGAACTGCCTGTGCTTCATTGAGCATTTGTTTGTTTTTTAAAATCACCCCCTTAGACATAGGGCTGTCTCTGTCCCCCCCACCCTAACCCCTCCCTTGTACCCAAGCCCCCTTGTTCCTTCTGTGCTGTGTGTGTGTGTGAAAGAGAGAGAGAGAGAACGAGAACAAATGCCTGGAGTTTGTTGGGGAGTTTGAAAAGGCGGCGCTGGGCTGATAGAGAGAAATGTCATTGGACACAGCCTGGGAACAGGAGAGGCTGCGGAGTGGTTGTAGGGCCCAGGAGCCAGCTAAGGGAGCCGGCAGAGACCTGTGGGGAAGAGCCTGTAAGCCTGGCAGCATTAGCAATAAGGCAACAGCCAGGGTTGATACTAAGTGCGGGCTGGGAAACAAAGTAACAACCATCCTGCCTGGAAAATGAACAAGAGGCAGCTGAGCTGGGGCAACAGCTGAGAAAGAGGATAAGAATGCATATATGCCTGTGTATTTAGAATGTTCACATACACTCCACAAGCAACCCCTGCTCCCATCATACACCCGTTGTATCTTAAAGGTATGACGGTCTCCATTAGATAACATTGATATTTTCAGATGTTATAACTTAAAAACTACTAACCAGATTTTCAAAAAGTAAACCAAAGGCACACCTCGACAGTGTCCTTGAATTTTAAAAATTGTTTATACCTCCTCACAATTAACAGTAAACCCCTCTAACCTCTTCAGATTGGGCTGGTCAGAATGGCCGAAAAAACAGACACCAGAGTCTAGTTTTTCAACTCCAATATCTCAGCCATTTTCCATCCAATTTAGCTGAATTTTTGACAGAATCAACCTCTTACCCAGGCACTCCTCTGCCACAAATTTCACAATCCTAACTTCAATCATATGAAAGGATAGAATGTTCATGCTTTATAATGGAGCGTGCAACACACTTAACTCTTGAGTGGCTGCCACTGCTCTAGAATTTTGGTACTTAACTCTTGGGATTGGGAACTTTGGCCAGCACTAGGCTACTCCATAAGGCAGAGATAGGCAGGGAAATGGCACAACCAACAACAAGCTATTGCTCGGTGCTCTACTGGACACATCCTCTTTCTGTGCCCTGCTTGCTTCTCTCCTGAGCAAATGAACCCTTCTGTGCACACGAGCCTTAGCGAATGTGCTACCAGAAAGCTGTTTGCAGAAAATATCAATCTCCTGCTTGAGCCATATGATAGGGCATCAGAATCACGCTGTGTTATTTCTGCTGTCTGACTGGATAGCTATGACTTCTATCGTTTATGGCACAAATACTGTATTCTGCACAAGCAGGTGTATTTTCACAAGGATATTCAGAGTGGACAAAAATCACTCATTCACAAACATGAGTTGGAGGGCTGGTAAGAACCACCAGTTGGCCCCACTGGAGTTATCATCCAGAACTCCCCAGGGGTCAGGATTGAGTTTCAGGGTGTGGGTCTGTCAGTGTGGGGTCTGGCGGAGGGCAGCCTCCAAACCCCAGGAGGGGGATGGGAAGGACGAATGGGTGACGGGACCGGGTTAGAGCCCAGTTCTGGGAAGGGAGCAGTGTGCCTGAAAAAGGTTCCCTCAGGGTCTTATGCGGCAGTTCAGGAGGCTCTCAGTCACTCCCTGCCAAGCTCATCACAGGGAGTCAGGCCACACAGCTTCCCGGCCAGGGAAGACCCCTCGTTCGCGGGCACCACACACACGGTTCCCAGGGCCCAAGAGGTGCGTTGGGGGTGATGTCACCGGGGTGGGGGCTCCCCCCCAGGGGGTTAACTTCAGGGGAGGGCTTGAGGACTCCTGGCACGCTAGCAATCTCTGGACACCCAGTGCAGGGGAAGGAATGAAGGGCACACACTCACGCGTCCGCACGGGGTACTTACTCTCAAGCACAGCTGTCCCACTCTCTCTCTCTCTCTCTCTCTCGCTCGCTCGCTCTCGCTCTCTCTCGCTTGCCACACTCTGCCACACCAAGACTCTCGCACTCTGAAACTAGGCTCCACGCTCCACACACTTCGCACAGGGCCGGTCTCACAAAGCAGGGCTCTGATCACCAGCAAAGGTAGGCCCGGCGTTTCCCTCCCTATATAGGCGGGGCCGGGGCGTGTCTCTGTAGGCGTGCCGAGCGTCGCAACGGCGCCTGCGGGGGCGGTTCCTGTGTGCGGCCATGTGCAGGGGGCGTGGCTCTGCACGTCGCGTCCTGTGCGGGGAAGCTTGGTGCGTCCTGCGCAAGGGGCTTTCCTGGGGGCGTGGCTCCGGACGCGTCACCAGGTGCCGGGCTTGGGGGCAGGGTGTTATTGACGGGCCCTGCGGGGACGGCGTGACAGCGTGCGCTGCTCCCTGTACCCCGCGGCAGACGAGCTCCCCATCTCCTCAGGCCCCAGGGCCTGACAGTACCCCCCCGTCCAGGGGGTGGTCCTGGGGCGGGCGCCGGTGCGCCGGGGTGGCGTGTATGGAAACGTCGAAGAAGGCCCGGGGCATGGACATGCGAGGCGGGTTCCCAGGAGTTTTCTGAAGCGTCATAACCTTTCCATTTTACCAAATATTGGAGGCGTCCCCGATGACGGCGGCTGTTCAATATGGCCTGTACCTCGTACTCGGGCGTCTCTGAGCCGACGACGGGTACCGGTTCAGGGCACGGCGGGGCCTGGTGGGCCTCTGCTGGCTTTAATAGGGAGATGTGGAAGGTGGGATGTATCTTATAGTGTGGGGGTAAGGCCACGGTATAGGCCACTTCATTAATCTTTCGTTTTATGGGAAACGGCCCCATGTACCGATAATCCAACTTGGCCGAGGGCCGTGTTGAGGGGTAATGTCGCCGATCTACCCAGACGAGGTCTCCTTCTTGGAATGCGGGGGCTGGTAGTCGGTGGCGGTCAGCATACATCTTGTAGCGTTGGCGGGCCTTTTGGAGGAAGGCTAGTGCGGTGGCCTGTGCTTGATGGATCTGCTCTACCAGGGCCCCGGCAGCGGGGATATGGGTTAAGGCGAGGTTTGGTGAGCAGATACGTGGGTGGAAGCCGTAGGAGACGAAAAAGGGGGACGTTCCCAAGGATGCGCTAAGCGTGTTATTGTAAACAAACTCAGCTAATGGTAATAAGTCATACCAGTCATCCTGTAAGTGATCGACATAACATCGGAGATATTGCTCGAGCGCTTGATTTGTCCGTTCTACTTGGCCGTTAGCCTGGGGATGGTAGGCTGTCGTGAGGTTCAGTTGGATCTGGAGGGCGTGTAGCAGGGTTTTCCACAAACGTGAAGTAAATTGGGATCCGCGGTCGGACACGATATCGATGGGGACGCCGTGCAATCTCACGACGTTTTGAAGAAGAAGTTGTGCGGTTTGTTGGGCGGTAGGCAACCCTGGGCATGCTGCGAAGTGGGCTAGTTTGGTGAAATGGTCGATGACCACAAAGATCGTGGTCTGTTTCTGGGATGGAGGTAAGTCAACAATAAAGTCTATACCTATGCGGCGCCAGGGTCCTTGTGGCAGGGGCGCCAAGTGCAGTAGCCCGATGGGTTTCCTACGGGGCACTTTCGTCCTGGCACAGATTTCGCACGCCTTCACATATTTTTCCGTGTCGGCTCGCATGGTGGGCCACCAAACTTGTCTGCGCAGGAGGTCGTACGTCCGCTTGACTCCTGGGTGTCCCGCGAGGGGGGCATCGTGGTGGCTCCAAAGCATTTGTTTCCGGTGTTCGGGGGGCGTTATGGTTGGAGCTTGCACAGTCTCCTCTATACTGTCTTCTACGGGGGTGCGGGTTATGGTTGAATGGTCCCCGGGGACATGAGTCAACCCGGCGCAATTGGGTATTATGGGTTCTCCCCGGGGATAACTGATCGACTGATCCCCCAGGGATCGAGAGAGGGCATCCGCGACGACGTTTTGTTTTCCTGGGCGATACTGGATACGGAACGAGAATCGTGAGAAAAACAAGGCCCAGCGTCCGTGTCTGGCATTGGCAATTTTTACGGTCTGTAGGTACAGTAAGTTCCGATGGTCCGTAATCACCCGAATGGGCCACTTGGCCCCCTCCAAATAATGACGCCATGTGGTGAAGGCGGCCTTAATGGCCAGTAACTCTCTGTCCAGTATAGTGTAGTTGGCCTCTGCACTGGTGAGTTGCCGTGAATAATACGCGCAGGGCATAAGGATGGGTTCTGTGGTGTCTTCCTGTAAGAGCACCGCTCCAATGGCGTTGTGGGAGGCATCGGTCTCTACGACAAAAGCCTTCTCGAAATCGGGGAATCGGAGTAGGGGGGCACGCGTGAAAGCCGTCTTCAAGGTTTCGAAGGCAACCTGGTGTTGGGGGGTCCAGACGTAAGATACCCCTTTCCGGAGTAGGCGAGTAAGCGGTTGGGTGGTTGCGGCGTAGCATGAAATATATTGCCGGTAATAATTTGTCGTACCCAGGAAGCGTTGTAGGGCTTTCACGGATGTGGGGGGAACCCAGGCGGTAATGGCTGTTACTTTTGTTTCATCCATTTTTAACCCGGCGGGGGAGATGATGAATCCCAGAAAAGGAATGGTCGTGGCATGGAACGCACACTTCGACAGTTTGCAGAACAGTCGATGCTGGCGGAGCTTCAAGAGGACACTCTGGACGTGTTTTACGTGCTCGGCCTCGGAGGGGGAATAAATAAGAATGTCATCCAGATAGGCGATGACGTATACATCAAGAACCTCCCGTAGAACATCATTGATCAGATGTTGGAACGTGGCTGGAGCGTTGGCCAGCCCGAAGGGCATGACTAGATATTCGAAGTGCCCGTATCGCGTGCGGAACGCCGTTTTCCACTCATCCCCTGCCCGCATACGAACTAAATTGTACGCCCCTCGGAGGTCCAATTTAGTGAATATTCTGGCCCCCTGGAGGCGATTTAGGAGTTCTGGAATTAATGGGAGGGGGTACCGGTTCTTAATGGTCATGGCATTGAGTTCACGATAGTCTATACACGGCCGGAGACCCCCGTCCTTTTTGGGCACAAAGAAAAGTGGTGCCCCGGCTGGCGACGTGGAGGGGCGAATAAATCCCTTTTGTAGATTTTCATCAATATAGGCCTTCAGTGTTCGTAGTTCGGGTTTCGAGAGGGCATAGATGCGTCCATAAGTGGGTTGTTGGCCCGGGAGGAGGTCAATTGGGCAATCATAGGGGCGGTGAGGTGGGAGACTGGCTGCTTCCTGTTCGTCGAACACGTCTGCGTATTCCTGATATATTTGCGGAATTTCCTCTCGGGTACTGGGGATGGTAGCGGCACACACGGTGTTCGCGGGTGGCCGATCACGGCCTACTTCGGTCTTGGGTAAGTGTATCTGTCGTGTCTGCCAGTTGATGGTAGGGTTCCAGAGACGCAGCCAAGGCAAACCAAGAACAATGGGGAAACTGGGTGTACACACGACATCTAGCTGTATGGGCCGAGTACAGCCCTGGATCGTCAGTGGCAGGGGTGGCGTCTGTAGGGTTAACGGGCCCGAAATCAAAGGGGATCCGTCGATGGAGTGGATCATCTCCGGCGTTCTCCGCGGCTGCTGGGGTATCTGGTGGCGCCGGAGGTATCCTGCGTCCACAAAGTTTCCCGACGCTCCGGAATCAATGAGTCCCCACCCTATCAAGGAGTGGTTGGGACTTAACCTCAGCATAACAGGGATTCGTAGGTGCGGCCAGCTCTCTTGCCGGGTAACCCCTACGTGCTGGATAGTCGGGGTTATAGCAGGATTTCGGGCCAGGACGCCCCCTATACATCCCGGCCGGAAGCGTTTCCCGCTTCCCTGCGACCCCTAGGGAGGGCTGGACAGTTTCGGGCGAAGTGTGACGCCTCCCCGCAATAAAAACATAGTCGGGAAGCCCGACGGCGTTCCCGCTCCGTAGCCGTGAGGGGCCCCCGGGACGCTCCTACCTGCATTGGTTCTGGTTCATCCTTCGGGCGTGGTTCCCCGGCGAAGTGCCCGCCCGGGAATGGGCGCGGTGGGGGGCCCCTGGTGTTCTCGGTCCGACGTTCTCGACGGCGTTCGTTCAGCCGTTCCTCAATCTGTACAGTCAGTGTAACTAGTTCCCCCCACGTCTTGGGTACTGAGGCATAGACCAACTGGTCCTTGATCTCGTCATTAAGACCTCGCCGGAACATCACCCTGAGAACGTTATCTGGCCAGCCTAGGTCCACCGCTACCTGTTGGAACTTGGTTACATAGTCGAGTAGCGGGCCCTTCCCTTGTCTTAAGGTGGTGATGACCGTTTCGGCCTCCTGAAGGCGATGGGGATAATCATATAAGAATTTAAATTCTTTGATGAACTGGTCATAGTCCTCCAACAAGGGGCTATTCCCCGTGAGAAGGGGCGTTGCCCAGGCCAAGGCATGGCCGTCTAATAACCCGATCACAAAGGCCACTTTCCTGGCGTCCGTATTGTAGGTACGGGGTTGCGTTTTAAAAGTCAGTTCGCACAGGGCCAGGAACCCGGGGAACTGCCGGCGGTCCCCGGAAAACCGGGAGATGCAGGGGCCCTTGGGCTCTCGGGGCCGCAGCTCAAAAACTTCCTCGGAAGTTGCGCGGGGTTGTTCCTCCTGTGGGGCCCCCTTAACCCCCTGCTGCTCCTGCAGGTCCCTAACTTCCATTGCCAAGGACTGCACGGTATGGTTCAGTTCCCGCAATTGGGCCAGGACCTGTTCCATGGCCCTGCTATATATATAGGCTGGTGATTCTGTGGGGTCTGGCGGAGGGCAGCCTCCAAACCCCAGGAGGGGGATGGGAAGGACGAATGGGTGACGGGACCGGGTTAGAGCCCAGTTCTGGGAAGGGAGCAGTGTGCCTGAAAAAGGTTCCCTCAGGGTCTTATGCGGCAGTTCAGGAGGCTCTCAGTCACTCCCTGCCAAGCTCATCACAGGGAGTCAGGCCACACAGCTTCCCGGCCAGGGAAGACCCCTCGTTCGCGGGCACCACACACACGGTTCCCAGGGCCCAAGAGGTGCGTTGGGGGTGATGTCACCGGGGTGGGGGCTCCCCCCCAGGGGGTTAACCTCAGGGGAGGGCTTGAGGACTCCTGGCACGCTAGCAATCTCTGGACACCCAGTGCAGGGGAAGGAATGAAGGGCACACACTCACGCGTCCGCACGGGGTACTTACTCTCAAGCACAGCTGTCCCACTCTCTCTCTCTCTCTCGCTCGCTCGCTCTCGCTCTCTCTCGCTTGCCACACTCTGCCACACCAAGACTCTCGCACTCTGAAACTAGGCTCCACGCTCCACACACTTCGCACAGGGCCGGTCTCACAAAGCAGGGCTCTGATCACCAGCAAAGGTAGGCCCGGCGTTTCCCTCCCTATATAGGCGGGGCCGGGGCGTGTCTCTGTAGGCGTGCCGAGCGTCGCAACGGCGCCTGCGGGGGCGGTTCCTGTGTGCGGCCATGTGCAGGGGGCGTGGCTCTGCACGTCGCGTCCTGTGCGGGGAAGCTTGGTGCGTCCTGCGCAAGGGGCTTTCCTGGGGGCGTGGCTCCGGACGCGTCACCAGGTGCCGGGCTTGGGGGCAGGGTGTTATTGACGGGCCCTGCGGGGACGGCGTGACGGCGTGCGCTGCTCCCTGTACCCCGCGGCAGACGAGCTCCCCATCTCCTCAGGCCCCAGGGCCTGACAGTCAGGCCCTGGTATAGGAGGAGGGGGCATCCGGGATCCAGGGGACTCCTACCGCGCAGGAACCCAGAACTGCGAGCCCCCCCCCCTCTGCAGGGTCTGAGCGCCACCTCAACCAGGGACATGATGGGGGCGGGGCCAGCAGAGAACGAAGACAGCCGCAGCACTGCTGTAGCAGAGGATGCCACACCCCCTCCCTCAGCCGCAAGCATGCCGCCAGATGGCGCAGCAAGCAAACGCACCCCGCGCATGCGCACTGGTTCAGAAATGCTGGTGGATGCCACGGCACCCCTCCGGCCCCGCCCATGCACTCAGAGTGCCTGCGCCAATGTCAGGGGCCCACTGCACTTCCCACTGGGGATTGGATCTTGTGCCGTGAGACTGACAGAACCTTGGTTTCATGAGCTATAGTGTGAGAATGAGCGAGTGAGAGCATGAGTGCGTTGGTGAGCAATTGGAAGGTTGTGAGGGTGGAGTGTGGTGTGGGTGTTGGATCGTGTGCAGGTTGTATTGGGTACTTGTGACTGGGTGGGGTGACTGTCTGTCCTGGAACCCCAATTCCCCAGGCCCCCTTTCCCTGGTTGCGGGTGTGGGTGTGTACCATCCCTTCCTGTACCCTTCCCTCTAGTCCTTGGGACCTTACTACCTCCCCTGCGCCGCACAGTGACATGCCCCTTCCTTTTATGTCTGCAGTGTGTGGGTGCGTGAACATTGGAAGCACAGACTCTGTACCCCCTCCTGGTGATGGTCTTTGGCCAGGGGGTTCCCACCACCACCTCTATAAGACCCTGAAGGAGACTTTCAGTTCAGACACCGTCTGTGTGCACAGCAAGTGTCTGTGTGTTTCCTTTTCCCTGCTCCCCATCCCCGACAGTATCACCAGCCACATTACCACTTAAACGTTATGGAGATGGGGCCTGGAGCTGAAGGCAGAGCCCCTGTGGGACCTACCCCAGGGGAACCCAGCATGGGTGAAATTGCTAGGGCAGTGCAGGCCTTGGCACTCGAATTGAAGGACCTTCAAGACCACAGAAGGCTTCCCAGGCAGCCAGTGGAGCCCCCACTGCCCAAAGAGTGGGGACTCCCCCTGCCCTTCCTTGGGAACCCAAGGGGCCCAAAATTGCTAAATTTGGGCACGACAAGCAATTGTTCCAGAGTTTCATGGCCTTATGTGAACTGACCTTCTCAATCCAGCCCCAAGCATATGCAACAGATTGCCTGAAGGTAGCCTTCATTATAGGGAACTTGGAGGGGTTGGCGCTAGCTTGGGCTACCCACCTCCTGACCAGTTCTAGCTCCTTATTGACAGACTATGCCGCCTTCAAACGGGAGTTCTCCTTCCTATTCGACTACCCCCACCGGGTCAAGGATGCGGAGACTGCGATTCTAACCATCAAGCAAGACAAAGGACCCCTCCTGGAGTACGTCATGCGGTTCCAGCAATTGGCTATTGACATGGGATGGCCGGACAACTTATTAAAGGTGATGTACTGGAAAGGATTAAGCGATAACCTGACAGACCAGCTATCGTATATGACCATCCCCGCCACATGGGGGGAGCTTGTGAATCTCACGCTCCAGATCAACGAGCGCCTGTCTGAACGTCGGAGGGAGTGGAGACAAAAAGGAGCACGGGGCCCTACACCACGTTTCCCTGCCACCATTCCCATCCGCGCAGAGGCCACCAGAGCCGATGAGGTGGAACCTATGCAACTGGGAGCCTCCTGGGGACCCATCTCCGTGGAAGAAAGAAATGAAAGACAGGCCTCCTGCCTCTGCTTCTACTGCGGAGAGGCCACCCACTATGTGTGTCCACTCCTCCCCCCTTCCCAGTGAGATACGGCCATCTTCCCCTCTACTGACTACACCTGGAGCCCCAACCCAGGAGGCGCCCGCAGGCGGACACATTTGCACCCCCATTGTTCTGACAGTAACACCTCACCGCAGTGTCACCCTGTGGGGCTTGGTGGACTTGGGGGCATCCGGGAATTTAATCGACACCAACGTCATCAGGCACTACCGGATTCCCACCAAGCAGTGACAGAGGACAGAAGCTGTGTACACCATTGATGGATCACCACTGGTGTCGGGTCCCCTGGCAGTGCAAATGCCCTCTCTGAAAGGAACAGTGGGGACTCACACCACAGAGGTGCAGTTTGATGTTGTCAGGACTCCCGTCTTTTCCGTGGCCCTGGATATGCCCTGCCTCCGCAAACACAACCCCCATATCAACTGGAAAATGGGATCCATTTCCTTCCCGTCTGAAAACTGTGTACGGCACTGCGTGTCAGCAATCCCGCTCCTTGCTACGTCTTACAACTGCTCCACACCTCCTGAACCCTTAGGGGATCACCTCCCAAAAGAATACCAGGCCTATGCAGATGTATTTAGTAAAGTTGAAGCTGCCACGCTACCACCACACAGACCTTATGATTGTCCCATAGAACTGCTTCCGGATACGGAACCCCCATTCAGGCGCATATATGCTCTGTCAGAAAACAAATTACACGCGCTGAAGGATTATGTGGAAGAGAATCTGTGACAGGGGTTTATCCGGGACTCCTCTTCCCCAGCTGGGGCCCCTCTGTTTTTTGTTCCCAAGAAGGATGGGGGTTGCACCCCTGCATCGATTACCGTGACCTCAATACAATTACAGTGAAAAAATGGTACCCCCTTCCGCTTATCCCCGAGTTGTTGAACAGAGTTCAAGGGGCAACAATATTCATTAAATTAGACCTGCGAGGCACATACAATCTCTTATGGATAAAAGCAGGAGACAAATGGAAGACAGCCTTCAGGACCAAATACTGGCATTTCAAGTTTCTGGTGATGCCTTTTGGACTGGCCAATGCTCCAGCCGCCTTCCAGCACCTCATAAATGACATTTTTCACGACATCCTGGACACCTTTGCTGTAGCCTACCTGGACGACATCTTGATTTTTTCCTCCACCGAAAAGGAGCACATGCAGCACATATCCATGGTTCTGGACCAGTTGCGAAGCAATCACTTGTACTGCAAATTAGAGAAATGCGTATTTCACGCCTCATCTATAGACTTCTTGGTATTTGTCATTACTCCACATGGGATCTGAATGGACTCCAAAAAGGTAACCACGATACACAACTGACCCCCTCCTCAGTCGGTCAAGGCCCTGCAGCGATTCCTGGGAAGTGCCAATTATTACTGGCAATATATTCTGGACTACGCTCAGATTACAGTTCCCTTAACGTACTTGCTGAAGAAAGGGAAAACGTACGAGTGGAAGGATGAGCAGCAGATGGCGTTTGAATGATTGAAAAACGCCTTCACACAAGCACCCATCCTGCAACATCCTGACTTCTCCAAGCCCTTCACGGTGGAAAAAGACACCTCAGACACTGCTACCGGAGCCATGCTACTCCAACTCACAGGAACAAACAACTACCTTCTACCATGCACGTTCTACTCCTGACAATTGACAGGACCAGAACGAAATTATACTGTTTTGGATCGAGAACTCCTAGCCATAAAAGCGGCCTTCAAGTCCTGGCGGCACTATTTGGAGGGAACGTGCTATCCGGTGTCCGTGGTAACCAACCATAAGACCATTATGTACTTACAAACCGCATGAATAGGCAATGCCAGGCATGCTCGTTGGGCATTGTTTTTTGCCCAGTTCTGCTGCCACGAACAGAGCGCTCCACAGACAGATCATGGTGCATTGCTGTTACAACAAAAGGTCTTTGCCACCGCCTGTATGTCACTCCCGCAGTTTCAGCAAGTTTCTCAGCAGGAGGCCGCCATCACCCAAAATCCCCTCTTTGGGTCACGACAAGGACTGTATTACCGCCAAGATAAGATAGTGGTCCCCAAGAAAGGGCATATCATGATGCCCCCTAGCAGGCCACCTGGGGCAAAAACGGACGCTAGACCTTATCCATCGCCACTACTGGTGGGCCTCCATGGCCCAGGATGTTAAGCAATACATGAAGGGCTGCAGGATTTGTGCAAGCACAAAGGTGCCCCAAAGGAGACCCCATGGGCTTCTTCAAGTGACCTCAATGCCACAAGGGCCCTGGCAACGGATCGGTCTGGACTTTATTGTCTATCTGCCCAAATCCCAGTCATATGACACCAACCTAGTGGTCGTAGACCACTTCACAAAGTTAGGGCATTTCCCTCCCTTCCAGGGCTTCCCATCCGCCCAACAAACAGCCCTTCTTGTCCTACGACATGTAGTATGGCTGCATGGCCTCCCTATGGACGTTGTACGGATCAGGGGACTCAGTTGGTGTCTCGTTTTTGGAGGGCCTTGTTCGCTGCCCTCCAAGTAAAACTAAGCCCCACCACGGCCTACCACCCCCAAGCAAACAGGCACATCGAATGAGTAAATCAAACCCTGGAGCAGTATTTGTGCTGCTATGTTGACTATCTTCAAGAAGATTGGTTCCAGCTCCTTCCAATAGCAGAGTTCACATATAACAATGCATTAAATGCATCCCTTGGCTCCTCGCCATTCTACGTTTCCTATGGATACCACTCACGTCTTTGTTTCCCCGAATTACCCCCCATCTCTGTTCCTGCAGCTCGTGGCTGGAGCTCGTGGCTGGAGCTCTTGTACGACAATTGCAGGAGCCCCACTCCCACGCTCGCACCATGCTTACCACCGCTCGACAATATAAGAAGTATGCTGATCAGAAGCAATGCCCAGCGCCGCCATTCCAAGTAGGAGACCGAGTATGGGTGTATCGCAGACATTACCCCTCTCTTCGACCATCACCCAAACTCGATGTACGTTACATGGGACCGTTCCCCATCCTCAAGAAGGTAAACAACGTCACATTCAAGGTGCAATTGCCTGAACACCTTCGGATACACCCGACCTTCCACGTGTCCTTATTGAAAGCAGAACACCCACCTCCGTACCCCTCAGTGCCTCCACCGCCCATAACCCTTGTGGCCGATACCGATGATTCCTTATATGAGGTACATGCCATCCTGGATTCCCGACTCCGCAGAGGGCAACTGCAGTACCTCCTTGATTGGAAGGGCCACGAACCAACTGAGTGGTCTTGGGAACCTGCACATAACGTCCACGCCCCCCGATTAGTCCGGCACTTTCATGTCTTGCACCCCACCAAGTCTGGCCCAGTTTCATCCGCAAATGGGGGCCCTGGTTGGAGGGGTACTGTCAGGCCCTGGTATCGGAGGAGGGGGTGTTGGGGATCCAGGGGACTCCTATCATGCAGGTACCCAGAACTGCAAGCCCCCCTCCCCCCCACGGGGTCCGAGCGCTGCCTCAACCAGGGACGCGACGGGGGCAGGGCCAGCAGAGAATGAAGGCAGCTGCAGCACTGCTGCAGCAGAGGATGAGCCCCCTCCCTCAGCTGCAAGCATGGCGCCAGATGGTGCAGAGAGCAAATGTGCCCCGCGCCTGCGCACTGGCTCAGAAACACCGGTGGAAGCCACGGCGCCCCTGGCCCCACCCAGGTGCTTGGAGCGCCTGCACCAACGACAGGGGCATGGTGGAAAGGCTCCATCTTGCTGCACTCCTCGCTGGGGATCGGATTTTGTGTCCTGAGACTGGCCCCCTTGAGTGACAGAACCTTGGTATAGTGTGGATGGGTGTGAGAACGAGTGAGTGAGAGCATGAGTGTGTGGGTGAGCGATTGGGATGCCCCTTCCTTTTCTGTCTGCAGTGTGTGGGTGGGTGAACATTGGAAGCACAGACTCTGTACCCGCTCCCAGTGATGATCTTTGGCTAAGGGGTTCTCCCCTCCGCCTCTATAAGACCCTGAAGGAGACTTTCAGTACAGAAACCGTCTGTGTACACAAGGAGTATGTGTGTGTGCTTCCCTTTCCCTGCTCCCCATCCCCGACAGGGTCTTACCCAACCCTGTGGCACTCTATGGAGCTCTGGCCATCCCGGAGTATTAGCAGCACAGAGCCAGAACACCAGGGAAAATGCCCATGAGCTGCAGGCTCTGCTGTCAATGCCATGGGGACACTTCATCCCACTGGGTTTGGTCTATACCACCATCCAGGCTGTCTCCTGAGCAAGGGGCTTTGGGCCACTGGGACCACAGGGGTCACCTTCACTTGCCACTTGCTCACATCATCAGGGAGATGCTATGCTAATGAGGTCACATGGCTACCCTGCACGTGACATCACTAGGGGAATATTATGCTACTAGTCTAGAGTCCTATAACTACTGTGACGTCATCCGGAAAAGGGCAGACAGACACTGCATGTTTGATTTAATTTGGGAGACCATCATCCTAATGAAGTCACCTAATTACCCAGGCAACATCATCCAGCAATCATGTTAAGAAGTGGTCCCTTGGGAGCATACATCATAGAAACGACTAGGGCTCCCAGGTTTTCCAAGAGACATGAAAAACTGGCTGGCTCTATAACAGTGCCATGGAAAGGAAGTGTCCACCTCACTCTTCTTCCTTTGCCACTTCCAATCTACTTTTTAAAATGGCAGCTCTGGTAGACTTGCCCCTCCCAATCTGAACATTGCCCCATTCTGCAGGGACACAAGCAGGGTAGTCTTGGGGGAGGGAACACCCTGACCCAGACATCCTAGAGCACACACTCCCTGCCTTTCCCCTCTCTATTTGCTTCCCAGAGAGGGTGGTGTGTTAAACCAGAGAAGGGACAGGGAGTGTGGGGCCGTTGCAGGGCAATCCCTTCTCTTCCTGGTAGTCCATCCCCCTTTGGTGTCAGGATCCTGGTCCCAGAGAATTCCCCATGCTCTGCAATAACAGCAGGCACCTGATCCTGGAGTTTGATACCCCAGGCCTGCAGCCCTGACACATTCAGCAGCAGTTTCCAGGAAAGAGCTTTGGTGTGAGGGTCACTAGGTTGGGAGTGGACATCCACATTACACCAGGAGGCTCAATCAGTTCCAGTTACAGAGCTGGGAAAGGAGGATCCCTGGCTTAACACAAGGGATCAGGACTTACTCCCCACTCCCAAAATCTGCTGTTCCCAGCCCCCCCAACCACTCTCCCACCACGTCATTGCACTATTAACATCCTGGTGAGCCCTCCCCTAGCAGAGACGGGGTGCAGGGAGCTCATTTCACAGGCTTCCCTGCCAGGCCTGTTGAGAGAAATGTGGGGACGCAGTACATCCTCAACGGGGTCCCCTACTTGACCTCCCGCCCTCCATCATAGGTTTTGAAATCAATTTCTTGAGCTCCTGCTGGTACTTCATATATATTAGGGGTGGAACTTTCGGTTTCAACCGAGACAGCCCAAAAATTGCTGTTTTGGTTTAAAACCAAGGGATCCAAAAATTGGGCCATCCGGGTTCCCAGTTTTCACTAGATCTGTACCAGATCTGTACCTTCCCAGTGAAGTCAATGGGGGAATTTCTCATTGACTTCAATGGGAAATTTCCCCATTGAAGTTGATGGTAAATCTTTCCATTGACTTCAATGGGAAGGGGAACCATAATTCCCCAGCCTCAGAGGGTAGGGATGGGGATCTGTGTCCCTAACACCCCCACCCTCTGGGGCCCATCTTGTTTCCCACCTCCACCGCCTGGGACCCTGCGTGTACTTACTGGTTCATGGGCCTCGGAGGGTGGAGGTGCCAGGAGCCTCCAGCAGCCTTCTGCCCAGGATATGCTGCTGGAGGCCATTTTTGAAAAGGGCTGGATATGCACAAGAGGACCCCGGTGGCCATTTGTGCATGCACGCCAGCAGTATGACCTCAGTGGCCTGAGAAGAAGGCTGCTGGGGCCACTGGGGCCCGGCAGGCCTCTCCCAGCCGGGACAGCTCAGGCATGACCTGGCAGGCCTCTCCCAGCCGGGACAGCTCGGGCATGACTTGGCAGGTCTCTCCCAGCCGGGACAGCTCAGGCATGACCTGGCAGGTCTCTCCCAGCCGGGACAGCTCAGGCATGACCTGGCAGGCCTCTCCCAGCCGGGACAGCTCGGGCATGACTTGGCAGGTCTCTCCCAGCCGGGACAGCTCGGGCATGACTTGGCAGGTCTCTCCCAGCTGGACCAGCTCTGGAGCGGCCTGGCCTCCCAAGGGTGCACCTCTGGCAGCACGCCCTGGGCAGAAGGCTGCTGGAGGCTCCTCGTACCCCCATCTTCCAAGGCTCACGGACCAGTAAGTACACGCAGGGCCCCGGGGGCTGGGGGTGTTAGGGACACAGATCCCCACTCTCTGAGGCCCAGAGATGGGGAAAGTTGATTTTTTGGGGGGAGGGGACCCTGGATTTAAGGTTTTTTTTGCTTTGGTTCCCTTCCCATTGAAATCAACAGAAACCGGTCCGGGATCCGAAAACCAGGGATCTGAAAACAAAAAAACAAACTGAAACTGAAACAGCCCCCCCCCCCCCCGTGACCCACCCCTAATACATATGTTACTCACCATTCTGATTTTGCTGTGGTGGGTCCCTCAGTGCGAAACTTGCTTCCCCCAGACAGACCTCTCAGTTCTTTCCTTCTCGCCTTTAAAAAGCACCAGAAGATTATTTTTTTCCCTCCAGGTTCTTTTAGAGGATCCGCTGCTGGTTTCCCTTAATGTATTTTTTCCTCCCTTCTCCTTTTAAACTGTTTTAATTAGATTTTAAATTGATTTCAGACTGCTTCTGTCAGGGAGGTCCCAGAGAGCGGTGATGGGCGCTTGCTCGTCATTCCCTTGGGACCTACCCTGTGGAGTCCCACAGGGTTCTGTTCTGCCTCCCCTCTTGTTCAATGTGTATATGAGGCTGCTGGGCGAGGTCACTCAGGTTTTGGGTGAAGTGTCATCAATATGCTGATGACACCTAGGCTTTTTTATCTGGCCCAGGTCCTGCAGTCTTGGTGCTTACCAGATGCCTGGCTGCTGTCAGGGACTGGATGAGGGTGAGCCGATTGAAGCTGAATCCAGACAAGACTGAAGTGATGATGGTTGACCGGCCCTGTGACCTGGAGGGGATTGGGACTCCCGTTAACAAGGAGCCTGGCCCCCTCTGGTTAATCAAGATCGCAGCCTTGGAGAGCTTCTGGACCCCTTGCTGCACCTGGAGTGTCAGGTGCTTTTCACCAACTCCATCTGGTGAGGAAGCTGCGGCCTTTTCTTTCTGATTTGTATCTGGTCAGTCATCCATGCTTTCATCACCATGAGGCTAGATGACTGCAATGCGCTCTATATGGGGCTGCCCTGAATGACTGTTTGGCAGCTGCAGCTGGTGCAGAATGTGATGGCTTGGTTCCTTTTGGGGACGAGGTGCTGGGAGCACATAACTCCGGTGCTCCGAAGTCTGCACTGGCTGCCTATAGCTTTTCAGGCAAAATTCAAGATGCTGTTTTTGACCTTTAAAGCCCTAAATGGCCTGGGCTCCACATAGCTGAAAGACTGCCTGTCCTTCCATGCCCCATCGTGGCCCCTGCAATTGGCCAGGAGCGCCTTCCTTTGGGTAACATCTGTAAGCCTTTTTCATGTGACAAGGGCTTGCAGAGAGATGTTCTCAGTTGCTGTCCCCTTCCCCTGCAGGTTTGGTTGAGCTAAGCAGGAGCATCTTCTGGAGGCGGCGTAAGACTTTTTTGTTTGAAAAAGCAATTGGCGGGCAGGGATAGGGGTGGTTTTGACGGGGGGTTTTGGGGTAGGGTTGTGAGGGGGTTTGGGTGTGAGAGACTGGGGAGATGGTATTGAATATGTTTGCTGGGGGGTTGTGTGAGGATTGAGAGTTTTCAGGCTATGTTTTTGTACGAGTTTTATATATTTTGTTGTGAGCCGCCCTGAACCTTTGAGAAGGGCCGCACATAAATTTAAATAAATAAATAATGTATTTTAGGAAGTGTTCTAAGTGACATTTGGTGGAGGGCACTATATAAATATATTATTAATTATTAGTTGTATTAATACAATTTATATTAAGGAAAAAAACTCTTACAGTTTCCCTCGCCCCATGAGCTTGGGTGCCCAGACGATTGTACCCCCCAACCTCCAATCCCTTGTCAGGTCTGCTTTTAGACTCCGCAATCAGATCCAAGCCAGACGTAAAGCCTCAAAGTGCAGAGCCAGCAGTTTTAAGACCCCTCTTGCCTTTATGAGCTAGCAAGTTCCCCCTCCCTCTTCCCAGTAATTAACACTCTTGCAAACCTCTCCCCTGACTCAGGTGTGACCCAACCTGAGGGTGCTCCAGCTGCATATTGCACAACTCCAGGGCCAGGCAGCTAATTATAGAAGCCGAGAGCTGGGGTCAGTGGCTCTTTCCAGGGAGAGAGGCCGCGGGTTGCAGATGGGGCTGCAAATTACCTTTTGAAAAGGAGCAGTGAATTGTGTCTAACCTGAGCAGCCCCGGGCACCCAGTCTGCAGACGATCTCCTGCCATTCTCCAGCTGCTGCTCTGCACGGAAACGACTGGTGCCATGTGCTCATGGAGCTTAGCAGAGGTCCATGCAGCCCCGGACCCCAGCAGTTCCAGGCTCTGGAAGAGGTCAGCATGCAGCTCTCTCCCATTCCCCTCCTTCAAAACAGCCTTTTGGAGGCTCCATCACCTGTCTCTAGGGGCTTGGAGGCTGCATTTGTTGAGCCACTGTTTTCAGCTGCCCCAGATGTAAACCCTAAAATTGGGACGATTGAGCTGAAAATCAGGGGGTCGCCCTTAGCATAATGGGTGCAGTTGAATTTACATTCAGCAGGATCTTGGCCTGATACATTAGCTCAGAGCCTGGAAGTGTATTCGCATCTCCTTGACTGACAGTTCCAAACTGGTTCTCTAAGGGCCCAATTCATTCTAAATGGGTATTTCAGTGCCAGCCCAAGCCAAGATGAAAGACCCTTGTGTTAGGTGCTGGACGTACCATTAGTGAGGGATAGTCCCTGCTCCAAAGCTTTTACAGTCTAAACAAACAAGATACACAAAGTTTGCGAGAGGAAACAGGCCCAGAAATTAATATGCATTCCATTCCAGAACCCACCATGTTCAGAAGGGACCACTGAGACGCTCTAGTAGTCTGACTCACCCTAGGACATCTTCTAGTTATTTATTACTGTACACAAGCCCTTCATCTAGCACCCAATTGTTCTGGATTGTCTCTCCATTCTAGAACTCAGGAAGTTCAGGAAGTGTCCAGATCCTGTTCTCCCACCTCCACATACAAGTTACTGGTCAGCCTTTGTTCACTAGTGTCCCATTCCATGGCAGGGGCTGGCTTTGCACTTTAATTCCCTGTGGCTGGTCACAAGATGGAAAGAACTGTGACTGAGTAGTGGCGAAGTCTGGAGCTGCAAGAGGTCCTATGCTGCTAAGCTAACAGATCAGTTCCTGTTGCTGATCAGGGGGGAGGGGAGGGGAGACCCAAGTAGGGGAGTCTTTCATCAGAGCCTGCTGTGGATGGAACTGAAGCAGATGGAGGAGGCTTGGCTAATTTCCCCTCAGAGGAAGAGAGAGATGAGCGGATGAGGAAATGCAGTGAGACTGAACTCATTCATTTGTTCTGCACTGATTTTTCCGTGGCTGTTGACAGAGTTTTTCCTCAGCCCCAACTGTAGACCCCCCCACCCCTGGTTCTGGATGAGGGATGCCGTCTCACTCAGGAATATGTGGCAGATTCTGTCCCTAGGCTGCTATCACCCTTGGCCAACATGCTGGCAGTGGAGCAGCAGAAGGAATTCAAGCTCCTCTGAGGCTTAAGGAAGGAAGGAGGCAGACAAGCAGAGATTGTCTTAGCCCCTGGTTGCTCTGTGGAAGCTGGGTTGGTTGCTCATTTATTTCTACAAAGAGCCAGCCAACACGTACACCCTATGGACATAAGCAAACTTCAGTGGTGCCCAGCACTTGGGAGGGTTCTCTGCCCAAGGGCAATTTCACTCTTACAGTCAATATGTCAGACAAATAGTCTGGTCAGACACTTTGAGATCCCAACCTCCCACATTTTGAATCAGTCCAGCGCCCCCTCTCATCTAGCTTCCTTCCAATCCCATTAGCTCAAATCTATGCCTGGTAGGTCTTGTGAACCTTCTCTTATGTCTGGCTAAAGTGTCTCTTTTACAAAGATGTGTAGTCTTGATTTGAAAGCTGAAAATGGTAGAACATCCACTCCCTCACTGAGGTGTGGAATGAGATGATGCCACTTTAGAGGTGGGAGGATACAAGGAATAGTGCCAATTAAAACAAGACAGGAGCCTTTATATATATATATATATATAACAGCCTCCTATCTGGCAGGTACAATCCAGATCTTGGATTCCAATGCCTGCGAGGTAGTTACATTCCTAAGCCTCACTCTGGCCATACTCTGCTCCAGTGGCTTCAGTAGAGTAACATCTGATGCACTCCAGTGTGATGGTGTCAGATTCAGAACCTCGAGCAGCTGTGCCCATGGATAATTGTGGGTGTGAAAGTGACGGCCGGCTGTCTGTTAGACAGCAGGTTCCACCACTCTTTGTAAGAGAGAATTATTCTCTAAAATGAAGTACAGGGACCCTCCCTAGTGGGGTGCGGTGATTTTACCAGCTCCGGGTTGTAAGGCTGTGTCCAAGTGAGTAATGGAGCCAAACTCAACTCATGCCTGTAAAGTTTTATGCCATGATATGCCATCATGGTCTGTGGCTCCATCAGCTGAACAGAGCGTGAGTCTCACAGTCAGCGCCCCAGGGGCACGCAAAGGGCTTTGGAAGCACCGTAGAAGGCGGCGTGATGCCTTGGTATGTTTGCCATCCAGAGAGCGCAGGGCTCTTGAGTTCTGTTCCTGCCTCTTAAGTGTTTGTGGCAAAGTCAAGAGGAGGCGACTGCACAGGCATACCTGGTCTGGCTTCAAACAGCAGAATTTACCATGCATAAACCAAAAAGGCACAGGCCAACTATTTACATGTCTCTACTTTAGGCAGCCATTTTGGAATTGAGCACAAGGTTCATGAGCTCCACTAACAAGTAGTCACTGAAGCAGACCGTAGCCCAGCTCCGGGAGGAAATGAGGATTAGTGCAGAGGTGGGCAAATGCCATGGCGACTCGAGAACTGCATGCGGCTCTTGGGCACCTGGACTGCAGCCCTCACCAGACGTTGTTGATTGGGGTGGTGCCCACATGGCTCCCTCAGAAGTGAGCGAAGCCAAGCCATCATTTTGGCCACTGGAGTCTCATGTGGGCCATAGGAGCAATGGGAACATGCCCTGTGCTGCTATTGCTGCTGCCTGAACCCACCAGACCACCCTCAGAACCAGAGCTTTGATGCGAGGGGGGAGTTGGAGAAAGCAGCGCAATTGATGTAATACATGTAGCTCTCCCAAGTAGGGAAGGGCTTCCCCAGGGTAAGTCCTGGCCGGATTAGGGCCCAACAAGCACTCTCTTCAGGGAAGGAGCTCAGTCACTTTATTCTATACACATAGTTATACAGTCCTGAGGGGTCTCAGGGGCAGGCACGTGCCCGCTGCAGCTCAGCAGAACCCCTAGCTCAGGCATGCTCTGAGCTTCTACTCACAGTCAAGCCTCTCTCGCTCTCTGTGCAGATCCAGACCAAGTCCCTCCTGCAACCCGCTAAACCTCCTTGACCCAGGTACTACCCTCTGGGTGAGGCTTGTCCAGAGAGAGCTCTGTCCAGCCTAGGGTGGCCATACCTCCCCTTTAAAAGAGGACACTTATGAAAAATACATGGTGCAGGGCTGCACTGAAAAAATGCAGCCCTGCAACATGTATTTTTCATAAGCATCCTCTTTTAAAGGCGCGGTATGGCCACCCTAATCCAGCCCCTGCCTCTCTCAGATTGACAGGCTCCCCTTACTGAGCACTGGCTCAGGCTTTATCTCTTCCTGGGCTGGTGCTGCCACCTGCCATGCCCCTCACAGCTGTTTCCTCTTAGGCACTGTCCCTCGTTTCTTGCAGTGTCTGTAGCTCCACGAGCAGGGTAAAACTGGCTGGTGCTAGCTCTCTTAAAGGGCCAGTGGCCCACAGGGATTCTGCCCGGTCACATGTTTTGGCTGTCGGCAACATACAAATGCATGGGAACTGTGCTCACCCCTGGTCTAGTGGTTAATGGAAGAGACTGAGACTGGACAGATTGGGAATCTGGGGATCTCTTCCTTCGATCGCCAAGCTCTTTCATTAGTGCCTTTAAAGAAAGTGCAAGCGGGGATAAGGTGCGTCCCCGCTCGTTTAAACCCCGCCCCTGCACTGCTTCACCGCACATGATTTGCGGACGCACATCTAAAAACAGCCTTAGACTTTTATACAAGTCAGTTGGGAGGCAATCTCGGTTTATAGGTTCGCCACTGTCATAAAGAGATCCAAAGAGAGACCTAGGGTTTCAAGTTCCTGTGAAAGGATGTCTCTTGAACTTCTTTTTCCTCCCAGCCCAGCTGTGACTTAGGCTACTTGCCACATTATCTTGACTGGCGATTTTCCCGGCATAGAATCTCCCAGCTGGGAAACTTACACCGAGCTCTGCACATGGGCGCGGGGTTAAAAGTGTCATCAGCCACGTTCCGCGGCTTTTTTCCCTCCGAATGTCAGGGCTCAGCCTGCGGCTTTTTCAGCGCCCTACAGCTTTTTCAGCATCCAGCTTTTTCCTCCCTATTTACAGGCTCAGCCCTGACATTCAGAGGAAAAAAAGCCGCTGGACGTGACTGATGACGCTTTTAGCCCCGTGCCCACAGGCACAGCTTGGTGTAAGTTTCCCAGCCGGGAGATTCCCCGCCAGGAGAATTGTCGGCCGAGGTAACATGGGCAAGTGGCCAAAGTTCCCAACTAATCACCTGTATCTTCAGTGGATTTCTCTCTATTCAAAGAAAATGCAATCTTGGTCAGGTTCGCTCAGGTATCCAACCTGAGTCAGCATTCCCACTCGTGAATATGACTGTAGAAAACACACAGGCACACAATGCTTATTTAAGTATAAATATTGTAAATCAGTCTAAACATAATGCAAAATTGCTTCAAGAGAGTGCACATCAAATAAAATATAAGCATAATGCAATCTAACTGAACTATGATTTTACTGACTATTGTCTACCCCAACCAAATTCCAAAGGATATCTTAGTCCATTCTCAACTGTGATGGGAAAGCTGGGCACAGATCTTGGAAGTTTCAACAAACCAAGATCCTCACACCATGCTATGCGGTCCCAGACCTATCTGGCTGCTTGTATTGTTCCTCTTCGTAGTTTGAAAATGGCAAAAAAATAGCCCTCTTCTCCTTGCTGTCCCACTCCTTAAATACTCTCTGATGGCTCTTTGTCTCACTTCTGTGTTACCTTTCCGGTGGACTTGGTGAGATGGGCCTGGATCACAGTCCCTCATGGTGTGAATGTGAATTTGCAAATCAATGGCTGTTTATCAGTGCCTCAGGAAGGTGTCAGACAGAGTTTCCTGACTGCACACTTTTATTCATGCAATGACTTCTCAGTTCTCAGTTTACACTGCATACATGTGTAATTTCCATGTGTAATTTCCTGGCCACCATCATCCATGCTATCATCACCTCCAGATTGGACTATTGTAACGTGCTCTACGTGGGGCTACCCATGGTGATGGCTCAGAAACTGCAGCTGGTGCAGAATGCGGTGGCCCGTCTTCTGGTGGGACTGGGCCGCCGGGAGCATATTACGCCAGTGCTCCGCTCTCTGCACTGGCTGCCGATGATTTTCTGGGCCCAATTCAAGGTGTTGGTTTTGGCCTATAAAGCCCTAAACGGCCTAGGCCCTACCTATCTGCGGGACCGCCTCACTCCCCGGGTGCTGGATCGACCCCTGCGGTCATCTGGGGGCGCCCTGCTCGAGGTCCTCTGAGTCTTCTGGGGGGCCATGCAGGGGAGGGTGTTCTCAGTGGCCGCACCACGGCTGTGGAATTCCCTTCCGGTGACGGCCTGGTTGGCCCCGGATCTCCCCTCTTTTCGGAGAAGTTGTAAGACCTGGCTGTTCCGCCAGACATTTGGCGGGGGAGATGGGTGAGGGGGTGGGTTGTTGGGTAGGGGTTATTTTCCTTTTCGTTCTCCTTTAGTTGTATTTAAATTGTTTGAATGTTTGTTTACAAATTGTAAGCCACCCCAAGCTACCCCAAGCTACCTGTGGCAGGAGGGGCGGGGTAGCAAAATTCTAAAATAAATAAATAAAGAATTTTGTTTCATTAATCATTTCCATTACATACATGTTACACATGGGTTTTACATGTATCCCATGACAGGGAGAGCGGGAGTCTCTCAGTGGTTGCAGCATGGGACTAAGGCCGCGGCGTCCGCGCTTGTTTTCAAAAGAGCCGGCAGCCCGTTCCACACGTGACGCTGCCGCCGAATACGCGCATGCGTGGGCAATGCGCATCCATTTCCGGCCACGTATGACCGGCCTCGATCGCCGACCCGGTCAGTTCGCGGCCGGAAATGGCTGCGCATCGCCCGCGCATGCGTGTATTCGGCGGCAGCATCATGTGTAGAACGGACTGCCGGCTCTTTTGAAAAACAAGCGCGGGCGCTGCCGCGCTCGTCTGAAAATGGCCTAAGAGTGGAGGGACTGAGAGTAAAGATCCCCAACTCTGGAGGCAAGGGAGTGTGAGACAGAGAAAGTGGTGTGGAACAGAGGGGGAGCATGAGAGGAAGAGATAGAGAAGTGGAGGGGGAGGAAACACTACTATACACACATGCACAAGAGAGAGGTTCAAACCAGCCCCTATCACAGACACCCAACATACCTGCAGGGCCTAGACACATGATGGATGGGGCCATTGACTCTTATTTCCATAATGGATTAGACCACACCCCAGGGCCAGAAACCCCTGGGACTTTGGGTAAGTTGGTTCCAGTCCTGATCCAAATGGGGCTGCTCAGGCCCCTCCATAATTCACGTGTTCATGGACTGAGACTTCCTGTGTTGAGTCTCAAGTGGATGCCAATGCTGCTTTGACCTGAGTTCTGATCCCCAAACAGAGGGGATAGATGTGGATAGACTCACAGCTAGAGCAGGGGCTCTCAGACAGAGGGGCTGGCATGAAGTACACTCCAGACATTGAAATAATGTGGGGCCCGGGGGGGGCAACCCACGGTCCCACGGGAAAGGGTAGGGCAGGGAGAAGGAACGTAACCCTTTCGGGCCCGGCTGGAGCGTTCCCCTCGAGGTCTGGGAAGTGTTGCCTCTAGAAAAGGTTCCCTCAGGGTCTTATACGGTAGTCTGGAGGCTCTCAGGCTCTCCCTACCAAGCTCATCACAGGGATAGAGGCGTAGCCACTTCCCAACCGGGGAAGGCCCCTCACACACGGGCCGCAAGCGCACCGGTACCCAGATTCCCAGGGGGGTGCAGAGAGGTGGGAGGAACACCCGTGCCAGGGACCCCCGCAGGGGCGGGGAAGGGGACTCGAGAGGCGGGAAGGGGCTCCTTGCACGACCGAATCCCGGGACACCACGTGGGCTGGGGGAAAGGCAAGGGAACACCCACTCACAGTTCTCCAGGGGGCTTGGACACGCACACTCTCACGCACACACCAACACTCACGCACTCGTTCTCCTTGCTCTCAGTCTCGCTCTCCAATTCTCTCTCTCTCTCTCTCTCCAAGGCTCAATACACAGGGGGCCGGTCTCACAGGCTATGGCTCTGATCACCAGCAAGGAGGGAAAGCTTGGACCTGCATTTATATAGGCGGTGCTGGGCGTCGACGTTGCAACCGCTGTGAACGCCGCAGCGGGGCATGCAAGGGCGTGGCCACGTCGGGGACGCTGGTGGGGGGCGTGGCTGCGTGCGGCACGTCGGTGGGAGGTGTTGTTGCCTCCGGCGGCCCTCCTGCGGGCGGTTTGTATGCCTGCGGGGGCGGGGCTTCGGGCTGCGTGGTTTCTTCCGCTGCCTCTGCCGACGTTGTGCTGCGGGGCCTGGCGTTTGGCCCTCCCCTGGCTCGGGCGCCGCGGCAGCCTCCTCCTGGGCTCCGCCGCTGGCGGCGGCCCCATCTCCTCAGGCCCCGAGGCCTGACAGTACCCCCCTGTCTAGCCGGCCGCCGGGGAACAGGGCGGGGGGCTGCGGGATGGCGGGCGTGGAACCGCTGTAGTAAGCGTGGGGCATGTATCCCGGAGGCTGGTTCCCAAGAGTTCTCTGAGGCATCGTATCCTTTCCACCGAACGAGGTATTGCAGACCCCCGCGCCGGCGGCGGACATCGAGGATTGCCTGTACTTCATACTCGGGGAGGTCTGCTCCCTGCACCGGCACCGGGCCGGGGTTCGGCGGAGCTCCGCGGGTCGCTGCCGGTTTCAGGAGCGAGACGTGGAAGGTCGGGTGAATGTGGTAATGGGCCGGTAGGGTGACCGTATAGGCCACCTCGTTCACCTTAGCTTGGATGGGGAAGGGCCCCATAAATCGATAGTCTAGTTTGGGGGATGGTCGCTGTGTGGGGTAATGACGGCGATCGATCCAAACAAGATCGCCGACTTGGAAGGAGGGGGCTGGAAGCCGATGCCGGTCCGCAATCTCTTTATATCGTTGACGGGCGCGTTGTAGACAGGCCAAGGCAGCGGTCTGTGCTTGCTGTATTTGGAGTAGCAACTCCCCTGCGGCGGGAATCGGTGACAGGGCGATGTCTGGAGTGCAGATGCGTGGTTGGAACCCGTAGGTAACGAAAAAGGGTGAGGTCCCGATAGATGCATTATGGGTGTTATTGTACACAAACTCGGCAAGTGGAAGCAGCTCACACCAATTCTCTTGTAGGTGATCTACATAGCACCGGAGATATTGTTCTAAAGTCTGGTTTACGCGCTCCACTTGCCCATTGGCTTGCGGGTGGTAGGCTGTGGTCAGGTTTAGGTGGATTTTTAGGGCTCGTAGCAGGGTTCGCCACAACCGGGACGTGAATTGGGTTCCGCGGTCGGAGACAATATCCAGGGGCACCCCATGTAACCGGATAACATTCTGCAGGAGTAAGCTGGCCGTCTGTTTTGCGGTCGGGAGGCCGGGACAGGCCGCAAAATGGGCCAGTTTCGAGAAGTGGTCGGTCACCACAAAGATTGTTGTCTGTTTTTGGGATGGGGGCAGTTCCACAATGAAATCTATGCCAATACGGCGCCATGGTCCCTGGGGCAGGGGTGCAAGATGCAGTAATCCCAAAGGCTTTCGTCGGGGTATTTTGGTCTTAGCGCAGGTTTCACAGGTTCGAACGTATTGTTCCGTGTCCTTGCGCATGTGGGGCCACCAGAATTGGCGTTGCAATAGATCATACGTTCGCTTGACCCCGGGGTGGCCGGCGAGCGGGGCGTCGTGGTGGCTCCACAATGCCTGTTTGCGGGCGCCCAAAGGTACCCAGGTTTTTCCCTGGGGCGGGACCCCAGCGTTTTCCGTGTGGCCTGTGACCAAGGATGGCGCACCTGCCGCGTCCGGTTTTAAGTGTTCATGGGAGAGGCCGAGGCCTGCCGTGGCATAGGGGGGAAGAAGGGGTTCTCCCTGTTGGGAGTTCCCAGGGTTTTCCTCTAAGGATCGAGAGAGGGCATCGGCGACAATGTTATTCTTTCCGGGTCGATATTGGATGGAAAATACAAAGCGGGAAAAGAAAAGGGCCCATCGTCCATGGCGTGCGTTGGCAATCTTGACCCGTTGAAGATAGAGGAGGTTTCGATGGTCGGTGATCACTTGGACGGGCCATCGGGCCCCTTCTAAGTAATGCCTCCAGGTGGCGAAGGCAGCTTTAATAGCGAGGAGTTCCCGATCCAGGATGGTGTAATTTACCTCGGCACTTGTCAGCTGTCGGGAGTAATAAGCGCAGGGTAGTAAGACCTGCTCGATGGGGTCTTGTTGCAGCAGTACTGCACCGATGGCGGTGCTGGAGGCATCGGTTTCCACTACGAAAGCGAGGTCAAAATTGGGAAAGCGTAACAGCGGGGCTTGTGTGAAGGCGGTTTTTAAGTTTTCAAAGGCCTGCTGCTGGCTGGCGGTCCAGGTATAGGGGACCCCCTTTCGCAGCAACTGGGTCAGGGGTTTGGTCGTTGCGGCGTAGCGTGGAATGTACTGCCGATAGTAGTTCGTTGTGCCCAGGAACCTTTGTAGGGCCTTCACGGAGGGCGGCGGTATCCAGGTCAGGATAGCCTTTACCTTGGACCCATCCATCTTCACTCCCTCCGGGGAAATAATGAAGCCCAGGAAGGCGATGGACGTGGTGTGGAACACGCACTTGGATCGTTTACAGAACAGCCGATGTCTTCTTAGTTTGGCAAGCACGTTTTGTACGTGCTTTACATGGTCTTCCTGGCTTTGGGAGTATATCAGGATGTCGTCCAGGTAGGCAATTACTGATACATCCAACACTTCTCTCAGAACGTCATTAATGAAGTGCTGGAAGGTAGCCGGGGCGTTGGCCAACCCGAATGGCATCACGAGGTACTCGAAGTGTCCGTACCTCGTACGGAAGGCAGTTTTCCACTCATCTCCAGCTCGTATGCGTACTAGGTTGTAAGCCCCACGAAGGTCCAGTTTCGTGAAGATTCGCGCGCCCTGTAATCGGTTCAAGAGTTCTGGGATTAGGGGAAGGGGATAGCGATTTTTGACAGTGATCGCGTTGAGCTCACGATAATCAATGCACGGTCGGAGCCCCCCATCCTTTTTGGGCACAAAGAAGAGGGGGGCTCCCGCCGGAGAGGTGGACGGACGAATAAACCCCTTTTGCAGGTTCTCATCGATGTAGGTCTTCAACGTACGAAGCTCCGGACCGGACAAGGCGTAGATCCTCCCATAGGGGGGTTGTGAGTCAGGGAGAAGATCGATAGGGCAGTCATACGGCCGATGCGGGGGAAGGACTGCGGCCTCTTGGTCGTCAAAGAGATCCACGTACTCTTGGTAACTTTCTGGTAGCCCCGTTTCAGCCGTCTCCGAGAGAGTGGCACCCAGCGACCCTTGCGGTGGCGTTTCCGCGAGGGGTGCCCCTTTTATCTCTGAAATCTGGATTTCCTGGGTCCGCCAGTTGATTTTAGGGTTCCATAGCTTCAACCACGGAAGTCCTAGGACAATGGGGAAGATGGGGGTGCAGACCACATCCAGACATATGGGCTGCGTATGTCCCTGAATGGTAAGGGGCAACGGTGGCGTTTGGAGGGTGAGGGGTCCAGACACCAGAGGGGATCCATCTATAGAGTGGATGACCTCTGTAGTGGCCCGGGGTTGTCGTGGAATCTGGTGATGGCGGAGATACCCCATGTCAATGAAGTTCCCGGAGGCGCCGGAGTCAATCAGGCCCCATCCTACTAGCGTATGGGAGGGGCTCAACCCTAGCATGAGGGGAATCCGTAGATGCGGGAATCTGCCGTACGCGGGTTTGTTGGTGGATGCACCCGCACGGCCGGGGTTACAGGCGGGACCCAGGATGCCCCCTATACATCCTGGGCGGTGGCGTTTCCCATCTCACGGCGTCCCTTGGGGGCCACTGGACAATTCCTGGCAAAATGCGAGGCATCCCCGCAATAAAAACACAAACGGGACGTCCGACGGCGCTCTCTCTCTATCGCCGTAAGGGGTCCCCGCGACGCCCCGATCTGCATGGGCTCGGTGTCGTCCGCGTGAGGGGTTTCCTTCCGAACTGCCCCGAACGGGCCAGGTCGTAGAGGGGGGCCCCTGGTGTTCTCGGTCCGCCGTTCCCGTCGACGTTCGGTGAGTCGTTCGTCTATCTGGACCGTCATGGTTACTAATTCTCCCCACGTCTTGGGGGTACTCGCATAGACCAGTTGGTCTTTGATCTCGTCGTTTAGGCCCCGTCGAAACATTACCCGGAGTACGTTGTCCGGCCAGCCTAGGTCCACCGCGACCTGCTGGAACCGGGTCACGTACTCCAGGAGGGGCCCCTTTCCTTGTTTCAAGGTGGTAATTACAGTCTCTGCCTCCTGCGTGCGGTGGGGGTAGTCATAGAGGAATTTAAATTCTTTGACGAACCCCTCATAATCGTCAAGCAACGGGCTGTTGCCGGTCAGCAATGGAGTGGCCCAGGCCAGCGCCTGGCCCTCCAATAACCCAATCACAAAGGCCACCTTTCGCGCATCCGTATCGTAGGTGCGTGGCTGCGTTTTAAACGTAAGCTCGCACAGGGCCAAAAACCCCCTGAATTGGCGGCGGTCCCCGGTAAAATGCGAGATACTGGGGCCCTTTGGTTCTCGAGGTCGCAGTGCACGCCCTTCGGCCTCGTCTGGCGGTGCGGGCCCTATCAGCGGAGCCATGTCACTGTCTCGTTGGTCTTTGAGGTCTTTGACCTCCATGGCGAGGGACTGCACCGTGTGGGTCAGTTCTTGGAGCTTGGCCAGGACCTGCTCCATACTGGTGATTTTAAGCTGGTGATTCTGTGGGGCCCGGGGGGGGCAACCCGCGGTCCCACGGGAAAGGGTAGGGAAGGGAGAAGGAACGTAACCCTTTCGGGCCCGGCTGGAGCGTTCCCCTCGAGGTCTGGGAAGTGTTGCCTCTAGAAAAGGTTCCCTCAGGGTCTTATACGGTAGTCTGGAGGCTCTCAGGCTCTCCCTACCAAGCTCATCACAGGGATAGAGGCGTAGCCACTTCCCAACCGGGGAAGGCCCCTCACACACGGGCCGCAAGCGCACCGGTACCCAGATTCCCAGGGGGGTGCAGAGAGGTGGGAGGAACACCCGTGCCAGGGACCCCCGCAGGGGCGGGGAAGGGGACTCGAGAGGCGGGAAGGGGCTCCTTGCACGACCGAATCCCGGGACACCACGTGGGCTGGGGGAAAGGCAAGGGAACACCCACTCACAGTTCTCCAGGGGGCTTGGACACGCACACTCTCACGCACACACCAACACTCACGCACTCGTTCTCCTTGCTCTCAGTCTCGCTCTCCAATTCTCTCTCTCTCTCTCTCTCCAAGGCTCAATACACAGGGGGCCGGTCTCACAGGCTATGGCTCTGATCACCAGCAAGGAGGGAAAGCTTGGACCTGCATTTATATAGGCGGTGCTGGGCGTCGACGTTGCAACCGCTGTGAACGCCGCAGCGGGGCATGCAAGGGCGTGGCCACGTCGGGGACGCTGGTGGGGGGCGTGGCTGCGTGCGGCACGTCGGTGGGAGGTGTTGTTGCCTCCGGCGGCCCTCCTGCGGGCGGTTTGTATGCCTGCGGGGGCGGGGCTTCGGGCTGCGTGGTTTCTTCCGCTGCCTCTGCCGACGTTGTGCTGCGGGGCCTGGCGTTTGGCCCTCCCCTGGCTCGGGCGCCGCGGCAGCCTCCTCCTGGGCTCCGCCGCTGGCGGCGGCCCCATCTCCTCAGGCCCCGAGGCCTGACAAATAAGCCAGAAACCCATCACCCCAATACATCCCTCAGTTGCTGCCAGCGAAGGCCAGTCTTCTGCTCTGCATGACTATACCCAGATGGCTAGGGAGGAAATTGCTGTTCACCCACATGGAGCTTGGCAGCCAGCAGCGATGGAAAAGAAAGGTCTGAGTAGAAGAGCTTTCTGTTGTGGAGAGAAAGTAAAACAGGAGCTAGTGGTTCAGAACAGGGGACTTAATGTCCATGGGCATAGCTATACTAGGTGAAGCTGTGTCAGGGCCCACAAGCTTGGCAGGCCCACATGTCCTGTGCAACGGAACCATCTTCTGCTGCTGCTGTGTCTCCCATTGCTAGCCCCACCCCAAGTGCCTAGAGTTTGATGGGACAGCAAGGCCTACCAGGGTCACTGGGGTAGGGGGAGTTACATCGAGATTGGGATGTAACTCCCCTAGAGCATTCCGGAACCTCTCTGGTTCCGTAAGTCTCCAAGGATGAACCAACCAAACTGGTTCCGCGCCCCTCCGGGGGCAGACATGTACCAGGAGACTGGCCTGGAGGAGATAATGATCCGACCATGATAAGGGTACTGTTAACACACACCCCACCACCGGATCCCCCGCCTCAAGGCCAGGTCAGAACATCAAATCAAGGGTGTGTCCTCCATAATGTGTCGGGCCCACAACCTTCTGAGACAGTCCCATGGTTGCCATAGCGGCCATTAATTCACGCTCTGCTCCCCCAAGATTGGTGTCAGTGTGGATTGAAATCGGACCAAAGCCCTTGGAGTTCTACAAAGCAGATGGCAAACTGGTCACAGCGGGCAGATAACGATTCTACCTCTCCCTGGAAACAGCCAGAATTTTTAATATCCACCACCCAGAAGAGCTGCAGCAGCAAAAAAAAGCTTTCTTCACCTCCACCGGAGCCATGGTATAGTCCTTCAAAAACAGTCTGTGATGCAGCCAAGCGCCACCTCTGCTCTGACTGTCTGCCCTCACACTTTAGCAACCTCGGGTCCTCCTTATACCAGGGACGCCTGCGCTACCGCAGTGGAGGAAGCGGATTCCTGGATGCCGCCGTATCGATAGCCCGGGTCAACGTAGCATACCACAAATCAGCCAGGGCATTGACAGAGAGGCCATCAGGGTCAGCAGGTAAATCCCCCAGAGAATTCTGAAATCCTTTTGGATCCATTCGTCTCTAGGGGGTGGGGCACCACCTGAAAAGATGCAAAGGACAAGAAAAATGATCAAAGGTATGGAACAGCTTCCATACGAGGAAAGGCTCAATAGGTTAGAGTTCTTCAGCTTGGAGATGAGGGGGTTCAATAGATGACTGCAAAAACATGAGTGGTGTGAAACAAGTAATCAGGGAGTTGTTTTTTACACTCTAATAATAATACTAGAACTAGGGGACACTATCAAACTAACTGGCAGCAGATTTAAAATAAACAAAAGGAAGTACTTTTTTCACTCAGCATACAATAAACTTGTAGGACTTGTTGCCAGAAGATGTTGTGAATAACGTAACTGGTTCTAGCAAAGACTGGATACGTTCTTAGAGAATAGGTCCATAAATAGCTATTAGTCAAGGTGGCTGGGGGTGGGGGATGTAGCCTCGGACTGTCGGTAGCTGGGAGTAAATATCAGGGAATGGATCACTCCATTATGACCTGGTGTGTATGTCAGTGACCAAAGGTGGTCACCGTCGGAGACAGGATGCTGGGCTGAGCTGGCCCATTGGTCTGATACAGTATGAGACTTGGAATGCACTTCACTGCCCTGCATAAACTGGCTCTCCAGAGCATGGGGCTAGGCCTGTCCTGGATGGCTGCTGTAAGTAGGGTTGCCAGGTGTCCCTTATTTTGGACATTTCGATCTGGCAACGTTAGCTGTAAGTGGACATGGGCCTCTTTTGATACCCAGAGCAGTCAGAGTCCATTGAGTGTGATGGGGCCGTGTAGCTCTCTGGCTTGCCCCTTCTGATGCACCAGACAGAAACAGGCCATTGGAATTACCACAGTGCAGCACCTGCAGGAATCAAAGGAAAGACAAAGCCTCAGGGTATCTTGGCTAATGTCCCTGGGTTTCATCTCAGGTGGAGCCCCTGATCTAACAGATTTGCTTGCAGCTCCTCTTACAGGAGGAGGGAACGGAGCTTTTGTCTGTTTTCTGAGTCATCCTTTATCGTCCTGGAAGCCAGTGCTACAGAGGGAGCTGGGAACTTTCAAGTTCCCGTAGCCTGTCTGCTTCAGAGGCCTCGCTCGCTACCAGATATGGATAAAGCAACCCCCGCTGCAGATTGCCGAGCATTAGTCACCAAGCCCGTTTGGAGCGGAGGGAGTTGCATATTATGAGAGGGTAATTACATCATCAGGAAAAGCCAGCCACAAAGTGCTGGCTCCGGACTCCAGCAGCCGTTCAAAGCGACGTCCCAGCGCTTTGCTCTTCTGTGACACCTTGGATCAGAGCTCAGTGAGCGTTCGCTCGTTATCAGGATGAATTAAGGTCAGAAAAATATTATCACCATTGTGCAGACAGGGAAACTGAGGTATGGAGAGGGTGTGATTTCACCCACAGCACATGAGAAGCTGCCCGTCTACTGCCTTAGCCACTAGCGCCCCACGCTCCCTGCCTCAAGAGTTGGGCATAGAACCTAAGCGTCCTGACTCCCAGGTTGGTCCCATTCTCTACCCCATCTCCAGTCACTCAACGGAGACAAGAACAGAACTCAGGTATCCTGATTTCCTGTTTCCAGCTGGGGACAGACCTCAGGAATCCTGACTCTTGGCCTTCCTTCTCTAACTACTACTAGATCCCTCTCCAGTTCCAGAGCTGGGTAACACAGAAGTCCTGATTTCCAGTCCTGTCCTCCAAACACTAGACAGCACTTTGTACCAAGCCAAGAATAAATCCCAAGGAACTTGACGGGTGTGCAGCTATATTGGGATGGGCCCTGATGCAGAAAATGGAATGGCCCCTGCATCCCTACGGTAGGGGTCACTAGGGCAGGGGGAAGCGAGGGAGTGGGGAGGCTGGGGTTGCTAGGGAAGAGGTGGGGGTCAGCAGGGCCACTGGGGTAGGGGAAGGCTTACCTGAGCCATGTGGCAGGACAATAATGCATGCTAGGACGAGGAGATAAGGGCTGGCATGCACACCTGCGTGTTCTGTGGGTGGGCAGGCGTGGGCCAGCTGCTCACCACTCCTAAAGACTGCTCACCCTACCTGAGTGATGGCAGGGTGTGCCAGTCTGGGAAATAAGTCTGTCAAGTTCCTTGGGATTTATTCTTGGCTTGGTACAAAGTGCTGTCTAGTGTTGCTGACTGAGGCCATTGACCAAACGGCTCCCAGGCGTCCGCTTCCTGGATGCTGACAATGCAGATCCCCTTGGTTTACAGAGGATCTGCGGCAGATGAAGCAGGAGGGGCGGCGGTTGGAGCAATGGTGGCGCCGTACTTGTATTGAAGCCGACCAATTGAAGCGTAAAGCTAGTTTAAAAGCCTATGCTGTTGCTGTGCGGGCAGCAAAGAAGGAGTTCTTTGCTACCCTCATAGCATCTGCGAAGTCACGTCCAGCTGTTCCGGGTGGTGCAGAGGCTGGCCAGTCCGGCCTCTCTCCGCCTAGAACTGGAATCTTCCAGTGCCTGCTGTGACATGTTTGTTGACTTTTTTGCTGATAAAATCACTCGGATTCATCATGATTTCGGTGTCACACTTGTAGCAGGGAGTGAGCTTAAGGTTATGGAAGCCCCGCCTGGTCCGATTTTGTGGCATCAATTTCAGTGGATGTCGCCCACTGATGTGGCAGATGTCCTTGGGGTGATTAGAGCCACCTGTTGTGAATTTGAGCCCTGCCCGTCCTGGCAAGTTAAGGCTTGCCAGGAGACCTTAGGGCCATTGCTGGCCAGGGTGGTCAATGCCTCTTTTAGGGAGGGCAGGGTGCCAAGCTGCCTGAAAGAGGCGGTGGTGCAGCCTCTGCTCAAGAAACCATCTCTTGACATTGACTCCCCTGCCCAGCTATCGGCCAGTCTCTAACCTTCCCTTTTTAGGGAAGGTTATTGAACGGGTGGTGGCTCAGCAGCTTCAGGGGCATCTGGATCGGGTCAGTTTTCTGGATCCCTCCCAATCCGGCTTTCGCCCTGGGTTTGGCACTGAGACTGCGCTTGTGGCTTTGGTCGATGACCTGCGCCATGAATTAGATCAGGGCAGATCATCTCTTTTGATCTTACTAGATCTGTCAGCTGCTTTTGATACCGTTGACTACGAGATGTTGGTGGCTCATTTGCGGGACCGGGCTGGGATGGGAGGAGCTGTTCTTGAATGGTTCAGCTCATTCCTGGCTGGGAGAACTCAGCAGTGATCCTAGGGGAGTGTTCATCATCTCCTTGGGACCTTACGTGTGCAGTACTGCAGGGTTCTATTCTGTCCCCTCTCCTGTTCAATGTGTATATGCAGCCATTAGGCGAGGTCATGAGATGGTTTGGCGTACGCTGTCATCAGTACGCCGATGGTACACAGCTTTACTTCTCCTTTTCTGCAGACCCAGACCCGGCAGTCTCAGTGCTTACCCAGTGTTTGGTGGCAGTGGGGGATTGAATGAGCGTGAGCTGTCTGAAGTTGAATCGCGACAAGATGGAGGTGATGCTGGGGGGGGTGTTGGATCCTGTCATTGATGGGGTCTACCCCCCTTTAGCCACCCAGGTTCATAGTCTTGGGGGGGGGGGCTTCTCGACTCACAGCTCCACCTGGATTCTCAGGTGGCGGCTGTGATGGGAAGCGCCTTTTATCAATTAGACCTGGTACGTCGGCTACGGCCGTATGTTTTGGACTTCGACCTGGCCACCATCATCCATGCTTTCATCCCCTCAAGATTGGACTACTGTAACACACTCTACGTGGGGTTACCCCTGGTGACAGTTCGGAGACTGCAGCTGGTGCAGAATGCGGCGGCCTGTCTTCTAACGAGGACAGGTCGTTGCGAGCACATTTCACCAGTGCTCCGTTCTCTGCACTGGCTGCCTATTGTCTTCCGGGTTCGATTCAAGGTGTTGGTAATGACCTTTAAAGCCCTAAACGATCTGGGTCCTGCCTACCTTCAGGGGCCGCCTCATACCCCGGGCCGTGGTATGACCATTGTGGTCAGCCAGGGACGCCCGACTCGAAGTCCCCCAGGTTTCCCGGGTGGCGACGATGGGGAGGGCATTCTTGGTGGCCACACTTAGGCTGTGGAATTCCCTCCCGACAGAGGCTTGCTTGGCCCCAGACCTCCCCTCCTTTCAGAGACAATGTAAGACCTGACTGTTCCACCAAGCCTTTGGGAAGGGAGACGGGGGGGGGGGGATTTTGATTTCTGCTCTTTTTAGTATTTTATGGTTTTAATAAGTTTTAGCTGGTATTTTGTATTGTTGGATTTATTGTTTTATATGTTTTGACCTATTGTGAGCTGCTCTGATTTGCCTGTGGGCAAGTGTAGCAGGATAAAAATATAAGGAATAAATAAATAGAATAAATAAAGTCGCTTGTATTTGGCTCAACTTGGTCACTGCTACTTTGAGTGCAGAGTCAGAGTATGGGGTTGGGAAGGCCTAGTCTTGTCGAGTTTGTTTGGATCAGCTTCAATTTGTCTCACCCACTGATGCAGAGGCTGTGACTGGAGTGATGCGAGTGGCCAGTTGTGATTGAATTAGATCCATGCCCATCCTAGCTAGTGAAAGCAAGCTGGGAGACATTGGGGCCATTGCTGGCTGGAGTTCTCAGTGCCTCCCTTTGGAGGCGGGGCAGGATGCCGGACAGCCTCAAAACTGTGGATGTCCGTCCTCTGCTCAAGAAACCATCTCTTGATGTTGACTCCCTGTCCAGCTACCATCCTGTCTCTAACCTTCCCTTTTTAGGGAAAGTCATTGAATGGGTAGTTGCCTCACAGCTCCAGGGGTATCCTGATGCTATCAGATTCCTGGACCCATGTCAGTCGCGTTTTCGTCCTGGGTGTGGCACTGAGACTGTGCTTGTGGCTTTGGTTGATGATCTCCACTGGGAAATTGACAGGGGAAAAACCCTGTTGATTTTATTAGATCTTTCAGCAGCCCTTTGCTACAGTTGATCATGGGGTGTTGTCAACATGGCTGCGGGGCCTGATGGGTGTGCGTGGGACCACTTGAGTGGCTCCACTAATTCCTGGATGGGAGAACCCAGAACATGGTGATGGGCAGTGGTTCGTCATCCTCTCGGGAGCTCCCTTATTGTGTCTCGCAGGGTTCAGTCTTGTTCCCACTCCTGTTCAGTGTGTATCTGAGACCTCTGGGTGAGATCATTAGGAGGTTTGGAGTGAAGATAAGTGCCAGCAGTATGCTGATGAAACCCAACTCTCTCTTTTTCATCTGACCCAGGCCCTGCAGTCTTGGTGCTTACCAGGTGTCTGGTTGTCATTGGGGACTTGATGCAGGCAAGCTGACTGAAGCTGAATCCAGACAAGACAAAGGTGATGATGGTTGGCCAGCCATGTGACCTGGGGGACATAGGGACTCCTCTTATTGATGGGGTCTGGCCTCCTTTGGTCACTCAGGTTTGCAGCCTTGGGGTACTCCTGGATCCATTGCTGCACCTGGATGACCAGATTGCATCAGTGGACAGGAGTGCTTTTCACCAACTTCATGCAGGCTGCAACCTTTTCTCTCAGAATCGGACTTGGCCACTGTCATGCATACCATCGTAACCTTGAGGCTAGATGTGTCACGGCGCGACGCCATGACAGGAGGCCGCGACGGGGGTTTCAGCGGCGAAAGGAACGCCAGGTAGGGGCGGGCCAATGGCAGGTTCAGAGAGGGCCAGCCCCGAGGGCTCACCAGGCCCCGACCACGCCGTGACAGGACGCACCCCAGCAAACGCCGCAAGCCTCGCCCCCTTCACAAGTGGAACCGCCCCTAGCTACCACTCCGGCCACGCCCCCTTCACAAGTAGAACCGCCCCTAGCTAC
>QEPC01001877.1:1384852-1409933 GCA_003113815.1 Sphenodon punctatus | reverse complement strand
AATAATAATAATAATAATAATAATAATAATAATATTCCAGTTCTACTATATTTTTTGAGAAGGGGTGACCAGAACTGCACACAATATTCAAGGTGTGGTCATACCATAGATTTATATAGTAGCATTATGCTATTTTCTCTTTATTGTTTATCTCTTTCCAAGTAATTTCTAATATTTTGTTTGGCTTTTTAACTGCTGCTACACATTGAGCTGATATTTTCAATGAACTTTCCAAAATGACTCCAAGATCCTTTTCCTGAGTGGTAACACTTAATTTAGAACCTAGCATTATTTTCTTGCAGTGATAGGTGCAAGAAAGTTAAAGGCAGAACCGCTCTCCATTAGAAACAGGGAATGTCTGAAGCCCCAATATTGAGGAAACCGCTTAAACTACAGTTCTGAACATTTATCCATGACTTATATTTGTGGGGACAATTGTATGTGCAAGGTTTGAAGAAGATCCAGTCAGGGAATCAAAAGTTATAACTGTTTAAAAGTTAGTTGGTTGTGGTCAAAATCCACAGCATCCCAACTATTTTGAATCATTGATATATCCTCCCCCACAACAAGTTGAGCCCCCAGATTTCACAACCTTGGAGCTTGAGATCTAGATTAAGTGCTGGTATAGTGTGATAATGACTGGTGCAGCCAAAAACAAGTTATTAAACATTAAAAAAATCAGTTCTACTGGCTGGTGCATGTGCAGTCAAGCAGCCGCTGAGCACCAAAAAACAGCATAAGGAAAGTTACGTGACTGCTTTTTAAAATCACATAACTTTATCAGGAGCCAGCTCTGCCACAAAGACTTTAAGCTGTAGTCAGTTTCATGTCAATTACCCACTTGCCTCAGCAAGCCAAGAGGAAGTTCTAGTTAATTTCATTAATTACCACATGCCTCACTCATTACTTTCCACTCCATATGAAAAGTTGCATAACTTTTATTCATTCACTCTGTGGGGAGGATTTTGAGCGATCCATATCTCCTTCCCTCGGATGAGTTGAGCCCCCAGACGTCACAGCCTTGGAGTGCGAGATCTAGATCAAGAGCTGGTGTAGTGTGATAATGATTGGTGCAGCCAAAAACAAGCATTAAAAAATCAGTTCTGCTGTCTGGTGCATGCACAGTCGAGCAGCTACTGACCGCCATTTGCGTTGTTAGATGCCACAGGAAGAAAGGGGAAAACAAAAACCCAACATGTATTGCTGGGGGTGGGGAGGGGGGGACACTTTGTCCTGTAGCATCAGCTAATAAAAACACCCCACAAGATATAGGCCATAAATGTATCCAAGTCCATTTTGAAACTATTCAGGTTCTTTGCTCCAACAACTGCCCCTGGAAGCTTATTCCAGTAGTTCACTGTTCTAATTGTTAAAAACCTTCTCCTGAGACTGCGCATGCGTGAGGAGTGAATGGTTGCTATTTCCGAGGGCTCCCGACCTGCGCACTAAATCTCTCCCTCCCGGCTGCGGTAAGCACAGCAAGCAGCGCTAAAATTGTCATGCACAAATAGGGGAATTCTCCCCCCACCCCCAAAGCAGCCCAAAAAAGGGACTCTGAGACGTTTTTGGAGGGCTAACCAAGTGGGGGATACCGGAGGCCAAACCCCGCGAGAAGCAGTCAAAATGGCGGGCGCAGCGGAGCATCAGACCCCAGAAGAACCCACCCGGGAGGGGAACTACAATCTGTGGCACGCCTAATTCAAGAACTCAAGGAAGAGATCAAGCTCGATTTGCAAAAAGCCAATATACACAGAGACAAACTGTTCAATAAAATAAGTACGGTGCAACAGGTCACAGAAGAGACCAATGTAAAAATAGAAAACATCGATTAAAGTATACAAGCCCTAGAGGATAGGCTCTCAAGGGCTAAGGACCAGGCCACAATACAAGAACAGGGCCTGGCCCAAACAAAAGAAACAGTACTACAACCACAAGATAAAATAGAGGACCTTGAGACTAGATCAAGAAGAGCCAATCTTAGATTTGTCAGAGTGCCTGAGGGACTAGAAAAGGAAGGAATGGAAAAGCTGATAGAGCAAATGCTAATTGAAAATTTCTCAGAGGAGATGCAAACTCTATCCGCCGAAATAGAAAGAGCACATAGAGCCCTGCGCCCTAAACCCAAGGAGAATGAATCACCCACGCACTATCATAGTGAAATTCCTCAGGTACAAAGACAAGGAACAAATACTCAGACTGGCTAGAGGGCAACAACAGCTGACTTACAAAGGAACAGCCATAAGAATCTTCCCAGACTATGCCTATGAGACCACGCAAAAAAGGAAAGGCTGGGCCAAATACTATCCTAAACTCACACAAATGAGCCTGAAACCTCAAGTGCGCTTTCCAGCTAAAATGACTATATGGATTGACAATAAAAGAATTTTTTTGGAAGAATCTGGAGACACGTCGATGCGATGGTGGAGGAGAAGGAAGGAGACAAAGCAACGCAAAGTTTAATTAAACCTCACTTGATAACTACTAGTGCCTTGCTGGCATGGGGGGACTAAATGAGGAGGAAAATGGAAATTTTCACATAAAGGGGCAAAAGCGTGGAGGGTGTGTGTGTAAGAGAATAACTGTGTATGGTTATAAGGGAGATCAATGAGTGGAAGGGAGGGGGGAGAAGACAACTAAAAAGAACCCATCAGACAAGGAAGTGAAAGGGAAGAGGGAAAGGTGACCAATAAAAGAAAAGGTATAAGAGAGTAAAAACGTTAGAGAGAGGCGTAAGACTAGGAACAATTAGCTTCTCATGTGTGCAGGGGAGGACTGGGGGCTAGGGGAGGAAGAGAGGGGTGGGGGAAGGGATGCGGAGGGAAGAGGGGCAAGGGGGGATAGCAGTCAGTCAACAAGGAAAGGGTTCGGGGGGTGGGGGAATCCTCAGGAGAGTCTCCACACGCAAGTACAAAACTGAAACCCACAGGAAGAAATAACATACAATGGAGTTAACACTCCGAATGCTTACCTTAAATGTAAGAAGCTTAAATCACCCAGTAAAAAGGAAGAGGGTTAAAAATATGTTGAGATCAAACGATTGAGATATTTATTTTTTGAAGGAAACCCACCTATTAAAAAAGGATCTGGGTAGATTCGCAACCCAGAACATTGGTACAGTGGTGGCGGCGTGTGCTCCAAAAAAGAAGGCAGGTGTTATAATAGGTTTTAGGGCTGGAACAGAAGCTAAAATAAATAAAGTTATTAGAGATGATCAGCATAGGTTCCTGATGGTCAATGTTGAAATTAAAGGTAAAAAGTTTGTACTGGCAAACATATACGCATCCAATGACAATACAAATCAGTTTATGCAGTCCACACTTAAAAGAATAGAAGAGGAAGCGGCAGGGATATTAATAATCCAGGGGGACTTCAACACATATTTTACAGACCACGACACAGTAAAAAATAAATAAATTACTAACTGGCAAAAAGGAATAGCAGCAGAGCTGGACAGGATGGGACTGGTGGATGGATGGAGGCATCTAAATCAAAGCTCAAGGGAATATTAATATTTTTCACCAGTTCATGGATCCTTTTCAAGGATAGACCATAGCTGGGTGGAATAGATTGAATTAAAAGTGCTGAAGCAGTGCACAATAATCCCACTAGTTATATCAGATCACTATGCAATTAGCTCAACATGGGAATGGGGGGTTACAGTGAAAACACAATCCAGAGGCTGGAGATTGGACACTGCTCTTTTAGCTAATTTAGAAGCTTCAAAACAGATACAGGAGGAAATTAAAACATATTATAACTTAAATGAAGGATCGGTGGAATCAGTATATACTTTATGGGAGGCCGCAAAAGCGGTGATTAGGGGAAAGATTATTGCCATAAAAGCTAATATCAATAGACAAAGGAACCAGAGATCAAGGGAGCTACATCAAGAGCTACTGGAATTAGAAAGTAGGGGGAAAGTAAAGTAAACTGTACTCAAGTCACTTTAAAAAAAGATAATACAAATTAAGGGTGAAATAAATAGCATGGTACAACAACAAACAATCCAACAATTGAAGAGAATAAAATGTTTTTATTTTGATCAAGGGAACAAAGCAGGCAAAGCATTAGCTAGGTTAGTACAAAGCAGGAGAACCAAAAGCTCCATAGTGAAAATCAGAACACAAACAGAGACAATGAGCTCAGATCCACAGCAGATCCAAGAGGCCTATGTGAAATTCTATGAGCAGTTGTTCCAGACGAGAAACCCGATCCTGGCAAAATAAGAGAGTTTTTACTCAAAGTTAATATGCCATGCTTCAATGAAACCCAAATACAATACTTAAACACCCCTTTTACGGTAGAAGAAATAAGTAACACCATAAAGGGATTAGCAAAAAATAAAACTCTGGGACCGGACGGCTACCCAGCTGAATTCTATAACAAATACAGAGATCTGATAGCCCCACGCCTGGTGCAGCTTTATAATCAGATAATAATGGACAAAGAGCTGCCTGAGACATTTTACAAAGCCCAGGTGGTCTTGATTCCCAAGCCAAATAAGGACCCCAACTTGTGTGAAAGTTACCACCCCATTTCACTCCTTAATTTGGATTTTAAAATACTCACTAAAACCCTGGCAAATAGGTTAGCAAATATAATATCTACAGTGATTAACCAAGACCAAGTGGGATTCATCCCCAATAGGTTGGGACCAGATAACATAAGGAAGACCATTAATATCATGTACCACCTAAATAAGACCAAACAGCCTGCGATTGTGATCTCGGCTGATGCGAAGAAAGCATTTGATTGTCTTGAGGTGAGGTGGTTATATAAAATATGGGAAAAAATAGGAATCAAAGGGAACTTTCTCACATGGATACAAGCCATATACTTACACCCCAAAGCCAAGCTATCAATTAATGAATCACACACCAGATCCTTTACCTTAACCAGGGGAACGAGACAGGGATGCTCACTGTCCCTGCTGCTCTTTGACTTAGCCTTAGAACCATTAGCATGTGCAATAAGACAGAGCACTCAGATCAAAGGAGTTCAAATAACAGATCAAGAGGTTAAGTAGCACTTTTTGCAGATGATATGCTAGTATACATAGCCGACCCAATAAAGTCAGTGCTCCCGCTACTTGAGTTGATCCGAGAGTTCACTCAAGTCTCCGGCTACAAAATCAAAATTCAGAAATCAATTGCAATGATTTACGCTCCAAGTGAAAGAATATATAACCAAATCACAACGGCCCAGCCGTTCTTAGTAGCACAAGACAAAATAAAATACTTGGGAATCCAACTGACTAGAGACCATAAACAGCTGTATAAGGAAAATTATCTGGAAGCCATGAACCAAATTAAAAAAGATATAGGCAGCTGGGCTAAGCTCACTAGCTCATGGCTGGGGAGACAATGACCGCAATCCAACAGGCCAAAAGCGCCAGCGCAGGGGTAGGCGCACAGGGCACGGGAGAGGAGCGCCAGCGCAAAGCGGCTGGGAGAGCCATTAGCAGACACCAGGGGGGCGGGGGGGAGGGAGGAGCGAAAGTAAACAGGAAGACCACACCCTCTGCGCCGGCGGCAGCGCAACAACCGGCACAGAGCAATAACAACACTCAGGCCCCAACCAGGGGAGCCCGGAAACAAGGGCGGCAGGGAATGCACCCTATGCAGCAAGGCAGCGCAATAGAACGGACAGCAATGCGCCACCGCAAGACTGCCACTGGTCAGACCAGATGTAATAGGGCGGCAAAAGCGGCTCCACTTCAAAGAAGGGAACCCACAGTTGCACAAGCACCAAACACACACAAGAGGCTAAGTAGACCGGACAAACGGTACAATGGTAATATGTCAACAGAACAAAGGTAACACGCAAGGAGGTCACCCAAACCCCCACATGGAATGCAGTCAGAGAGAGCCACATCCCATGAGGCCAGCAACCACGAGGCCCAGACACAAAGCAACACAACACGCCCACACACACACAAAATGACAAGTCCACACGAAAGAGACAGTGCCATACTAATTTATTGGGAAACAGGGTGATGCACAAGGAGGTCACCCCGCCGAGGCAGGAAGGGGAGAAGACCACCGAAACAGCAGACACAAACACATGACAGACATTCAGAAACAGCGTCAGCCACAATGCCCACATCAGTGTGGCTGAGGCACAGTGGAGCCATACAAAAGGCGAGTCACACAGCGGCCACCAAGGGTCACTGGCTGCACGCGTGCAAAACGGCGACCCAACCGGTGAGAAAAGCTCACATGCCGCGCAAGGAGGCGCCGATTCTCAAATTCCAGACGGTCCATACGGCACTCCAAACGTTCCACAGCCATACGCAGCTCCGCACCTGTGCATACAATAGAAACAAAAGACAGGTAAGTCGGGGTCAATCAGGTGCACCCCCATCCATAGGTATGAAGGGAAAGTCTAAGCTCACACGCTCCACCGCCAGCACACAAAAGGAAACACTACCCACATAGTCCAGAGACCTCAAGGAAACCAAGGCAGCATACAACCACAGAGAGGCATCCAAGTAACCCACACCATGGGCGGCACCTGATGGCCGCCAGCTCCAGAGGCCGTTGGAGCAATACACATAACAGTGGGAAACACTGCTCACAGAGGGGACATGGATGCATTAACAGCAGGTCCCGGCGCGCAGCCGATCACAGGTGCCGGCGATAAAGAACACCAGGGTCCAGCCCTGGCCCAAACCCAGCTCAGCCGAGAACTCAGTTATCGATATGCATATGAGTAAAGGCAACAGCGATGCACCTGTAGCCGGTAAAACATAACAAGCAGGGATCACCATAGCAGCCTCGGCAACCCATACCTAACCAGTGTCCACATGGCGATCAGCAGCCCCAAAGGCTGCAGTGCAGCACACGAGGCCGACCCATACACCCTACACATGTCACCTGCAGGTGCCTAATACAGCCTGGTGCCCGTCCAGAGTCACCAGGACCCATCTACCCACACCCATTGGATCAGGGTGGGAAATGCTTGCACAACGATACATTAGGCGGCAGCCAGGCACCCTGGACATACCAACACCCAACCATTATACATCTCACCGCTCCATATGCGTGGAGAGAGTCCCCCACACAGAAAGCGGGCACCCAAGGCCACGCTGACACCTGCAAGTGAGCTGCAGGGGCCCAAACGTCTGCATAGCACAGCGGCCAGGACTACACAGGTATGCAGGTCAGACGCACACACACAGCAAAAACCGCACCACAGAGGCACCCAGCATGGTCCCCCACAGTCTGTCACCATACAGGCCCTACCCCAGCAGCGCACCCCCCAGATGGCAACACATCAATCGGAAGGCTGTCATGCATGCATGCACACAGACAGCAAACCACAGACACACAATGCGCCCCAGAAATAAAGCGGGATCAAACCATGCCACGGTCAGTGGATCTGCATCTAGGAAGCGGCATGACATACCCACAGACTAATACATGCCTCCATTCAACACCCCTCACACCAGCCACAGCACCGCAGTGTCCTGTCGGTATCCGCTCACCCCAACAGAACGCCCCAAGGGAGGCCACTGTGGCGCACCACACCACTGATGTCACGAACGAGCAACCAATATGCATGTGGCTTATATACACCAAAGTTGCTCACCTTGAGACAACAGCATCTGCAGGCGGTCAAGAATCATACGGCACACAGGGCCGGGAGACTGAGAAACATCCCGCAGAGGTGGGGGCTCTGCAGGGTCGCAGCCGCTTGCAGGAGACATAGGTTCACACGGCACGGAAGCCAATGATGGAGACAGAGATGGGATGGCCAGGGTGTCCGTACAAGGCACCACAGGAACATCCTCGGTGATCGGCCCGGAAATGGATGCTACAGGGTCCCCTGCAATCACCACATCCTCTGTACCCTCAGGACTACACGACTCTGTGACAGCGCTAACCGCAGTAGCAGCATGTGCCGTCGCCGTGGCATATCCATGGGAGGGACGTGTGGAGCGGCCAGATCGAACGGATCCCCAGCCTAGTGTGGGATACAACGGATCAATCCAGGCCTGATTGCAGTGCATGCAAGCGTTGTCACTCGTACATACAGGGTCCCAATCCTCGCGACCACATGCCTTGGCCACTCACCCCTTCGATGTCTATCCCGAAACACAGGTCTGCCCGCTCTATCCCATATCCTGTGCATGTACTCATGAAACGGAGGAACAGGCCCATGTGCAGCCACATCCGGTCCCGCAGAGTAAAATTCTGCCTTCAGGCGTTTCCAGCGTGCCCTGCACTGGCCTACATTTCGTCAAAACCCCATCTCTCCCATGTCGGACACAATAGCCATCCACAACTCTATATTAGGAGCCGTTGTACTGGCCATTAACAGGTGGCTATGGGAACTGCAGAATATGCAATCTAGCATGCAAAGAACCTCTCTACGACTCCAACGAGACCCGCGCATACTCCCTGCACGGCTGTGGCCGTAGGCCACTGAAGTGCAGGTACAATGCGTTTATACACGGCACGCCTCTGTAGACACGCCCATCAACCCTGGTCACGCCCCCCATGCCCACATACAGCTTCACCTGGCGCATATCAATAGCCAAATCACCATGACTGCAACAGCCATCCGTAATGGGGCTTTTACACCACATTGCAATGCACCTCACCGGTGCATTTAAAGGTATACAGCTATGCAATGACAGCCGTTACGTACAGTTCTCAGAATGGAAGCACACATCTGCACCGTGGAAGGTATCACACAGCTGTAGATGTATCAGACAAGTGCAGCTAGCAATGCTCCAGCGACACCACATGGCCACCCCTATTAGGGATACCAGGTACTGGGGCGCACAACATGGACATAACAGCGTGAGTGTTGTGTCGTACATGCAAGATCAATGCAGCAGGTCACTCCGCTTATGAGGCCCCCCCATGCCACAAGGACCCACAGAACATTGTATACCATACCATGTGATCCCACCCTCAAGTGGCAACAGTCAATGCCGTACTGTATAGAAGGGGGCCAGCAACAAGCAATGTGCACACACTAGACGTAATGCTCGGTAGTTTATTTCCAAAGGCGGTGCATGACAGCGTGCAATGCGCTCTGAACCCGCTGCGCATGGGCACCACACGCACACATAACCGTACACACAGGCCGCCATGAAACATTTCCATGCTGCGTTCACATCCCTCACCGTCCTCTGGGAATATAGTGTCCGTATATCTGTCTTCCCCCCCTCTCCCCAATGCCTGACTGCCCCAGCTAGCGTCACGTTTAGTTGTGCGCCGCTCAGCCGGTGAAATAGGCTCAAGCAACATGCAACCTGCAATCAATCCCCAGAGGGTCTGCTCTGGCCGGTCTGTTTGGACCTGGCATTATCTGTATGATATCACGTGCGTGGTTGTCCATCTCAGCTTCCAGAAGTGGAAGCCGGCGCCGCACTGCCATGTTATGGAGCATGCAGGATGCCACCACCATCTTTGCAGTCCTATCAGGGGACGTCAGGCACCGCCTACCAGACGCATCCATTCATCTGAAGCGCATCTTTACATGACCAAAGGTCCTCTGTATGACATTGCGTGTTGAGCGATGTGCTGCATTGTAACGCCTTTCCGACCTGTCCGCCGGTTTCACAAAGGGCATCAGCAGGTAGTGCCGGAGCAGGTATCCCCTGTCTCCTGTAGGGTTACAGCAGGGTACACATATTTGCCATGCGCTAAAGTGCTACCACACACACATATATATAACTGTGCATACTGCTCCCAGGACCTATTCTAATGTGAGGGGTAGCAATATACAGGCACCCTTCCCGAGTTCCACTAATACTATGGCCATGGTGTAGCGTTCCCAGCCAGGCGTTCATGCCAAGCCTGTACCCAACCCATACTCTGTACCCCAGTGCAGGACTGCAATTTACACCACCACAGTAGAGACCTTTGCCTTACTGAGGAGCCATCCAGAGCCGGGGATCCACCTCTGTAAATCCCGGCGCAGCTGCAACCTCTGGAATACATGAGCGTCGTGTGCACTACCCGGGAAGCGTGCACACATGTGTGATTATATCAGAGGCATCGCATACAATCTGAACGTTGATGCTGTGCTGCATACGTCTATTCGTATATAGATCCTCAGAGTGCGCCGGTGGTTGTATAAGGACATGGGTTCCGTCAATAATGCCGACCACATTTGGGAAGCCCGCTATTCTCATGAACAAGCCCTTTGCGCGCAGGACATCCACAGCAGTCGCAGGAAACTTTATGAAGTCCGCGGCATGCTGCATCATAGCATCAAGGAACAGATTCAGGCACCGTGACACAGACGACTGTGGCAGGTGCAAGGCATCACCAACAACCCTCTGAAAGTTCCCTGTAGCTAGGACACTCAAAGACACCAAAACCGTCTGAAGGATAGGTATGTTGTGTACATCTCTCTGTTGCTGGATCATATGGAGTTGCAGTAAATGGCACAGTCGCCTGATGCAGTGTCTGTCCAGCCGAAACCTGGATATACACTCATAATCCAACAGTGGCAACCCGGAAATACGTTGGCGAACGTGAGGGCGCACCGCCAGACGCTGGCGATCCTCTAGAAGTATCATGAATATGATGAAGACAAACAGAAAATCTAGAATCACCATGACTGTAGGACTCCACGGCTGCTGGAAGGCCTATTGCTGTCAATCACATACAGGAAGCAGGAGTGGCCGACACAGCGACTACATATACCATGCTAGCCTGCCACTCCTGGGAGCCGCATTGCAATAGCGCAAACAATGATACCAATCAAGGCAGCTAGACATTTACCCCCACAATCCATTTGACAGGGGTCGGCAATAAGTGCTATGTTGGGCACATAAGTCACATGCATTCAGTAACAGCTCTCTAATCACCCAATAGAGGAGGAATGACCTGCAAAGGAATGACATGCTGAACTATATACAATGTGCAACACGGCTGCAGTCAATGAGGCATCAGGGATTAATTGTGCAAAGACACTGAGGAGGCCATTGGTTGACGTGCAACACGCCCTAACAAGTGTCTCCTGAGGCACCTATATATGTTATGCGGCAGCATGGAAGTCTGAGGCTCCACCAGTCGCCTTTCCGTTTCACACAAAACCCATGCCCCGAGGGCAAAATACCGCTACAAAAAGGCAAAGGCCCCGCCCTGACAGCCAGGCTAGCAGCTTGGATGAGGCAAATATGGTTCCCCGTCCAATGTTGTCCAGCTACTCGTCCACCGATGAGTACGAGCCTCCCAAGGAAAATTCATGCACTGGCCCTCCAAGAAGAATATCCTGCGGTGCAACTGGCCATGTCCCGGGTGTCGGTGGAAACCGCGGGGGAAGGGTGCAGCGCCGGTAACCCAACTGATTACTGCAGGAGGTGCTGTATTGGTGAACTCCACTGTGCAGGACCCAACTCACTCCATGAGCAGGGATGCATCCGGTACGGCCATGGCTGGCAGACGCCAGTTTTGGGAGGGAGGGAGTACGACAGTAACGGCACTTGGATTCCATCCGCGATCGGCCCGGGCTTGCAAGCACAAGTGGAGGGATGCCACCCGCTGTGTAAAGGCAAGGCTCGGGGAGTTGGAGGATACCAGGAGCGGTCACAATGGAATGAATGCCAGGCCCCTGTCAGAGATGGAGTCGCGTATAGCCACAATCATTAGATCGGAGACTGTGCGAGGATTCCCAATGGGACAGAAGCATGGCTCGGGTGAGTCCTTTACAATGATAGCATACCTGTCACAGCTGTCGACCTACCCGGGCGGAATCATTTATAGAGAAACCCATCATAGCAAGCAGATGCGTGTGTGGACTGGGCGCATCTATGCATCGGCGCCCAGCGCTACATGCCACACCAGCTTGTTAGGCATTCACTCATATATTGGGGCTCTTCAGAGACAGCATGAGGCACGTTTGGTGTGCTACATATGTGAGGCCCACCACAAGTGGTGCATGCCATGCACTATCTGCAGCGGTGCGCATGTGCTAAGGGCCTCTCATGCAGTGTCCCAATGGCTCGATGTCCACCCAGTTTCCTGTCAGTCACACCAGGCCCTGCTCACCAGTTCTGCTCCTCACCCCTCACTGGGAGCCAGTGTCTAGGAAGCAGGTAACATGCTTAACAACCTGACAGGGGCATGACATGGCTGTATAAAGTCTGTGCAAGGGCACTCAGCTTCCTGGCTCTCTGCTCTGCACCAACCCCGCTGCCATTCCATCCCCGAACCCCCCACCCCCAACCAAAGGTGACGCACTGACCCTTAAATAACACGCAGCCATTGCAGTCCGGTCACGGTGAACCTGCTTTGACAGACACCCTTATGTGCTGACGACTTGGGTGTGCCTAGGCGCATGATGGCAGTACCTGCAGGGGTGCCTCCCTGTGATATATAGTGTGGTTGACAGGTGACATGCAGCAGAGCATGAAACCAGCTCTATCGTGGCCTCCCGAACAGCGGGACGAGCTGCATCCCGCACCCAACACCCATGCACAGCTGCCGAGTACTGGCGACTGTATGTAGATGCTGACCGAGCAAGCACGATAGGGGCGTGTTTCGGGTAGCAGCATTGGTTGATAGTCGCCTGCTGTGGCAGCCTCACCATGACCACTAGGGATGATGTCACATATGGGACATAAACCCGATGAGACGTCGCCATATGCACGTGTGAAAACCACAGTATGGTGTGTGGGTATATATATTGTCACATCACATGGTGCATCTATATTGTCACATCACATGGTGCACATCGGTTAGATAACAGGTGCTCCATGCACTATGTTCCTGCCAGGTCCTTTAAGGCATGCTCTGATGAAGCATAGATCCCTGTACTGCTACCCGCATGTGGGGCCCACCATCCTATTTGAGGGATGCTGCCACTGCCGTATACCTACATGCATGTAAACAGATCATATAGCTGTACACGGGGCGGACAACGCTCACTGGTTGGTTTGGTTATACCGCCTCTACAACTGCTCTGACGCCAGAAGCCGGTAATGGACCCGCCCCTCAAGCTAGGTCGGGCCTCCGTAGCAGGCGACATGCCGCACATAGATCAGGACGCGGTACTGGGGAGAACGGAGCCTCGCCTACCTTCCATGGTGCACAGGTATTGTAACCACCTCCCGGTTAGGGTTTCGGTTTCATCAAGGGGGTGCATTGCCATCTGTATATACAAGGGTTCAGTGCAGACCAGCGTCCAGGCCCTACCAGCACTAGTGAAGTCAGCACTGGTAATCACATTTCAGGCACAGCTGTGTTGCGGCTAGGACCCCTGAGCGCTCTCTTGAAGGGACCATGCCCCGAAAGGTCGAGTGGGGGTAATGGGAACTTGGGTTAGTAAACCGGCACCCTCACCCTGGGCACCTGCCTATGTAGTATAAGGGCATATGTGCAGTTGGTATATATGCAGGTCCGATTATTGACAGCCTTATACACCTCCTACCGGCACGGGCACCTGTATTGGAGGCGGGATGACCGTGCCAAAACTGTGACGGTGCCCTTTAATGGGCTTCATGGCAGATATTGTATGCAGGACAGCCTGGATTCCCACGCTATGTGTGGTTCCATCATGTACAGAGCCACAAGGTGCTCTCAGACACCCGGTTTTGGGGGTTGGGGTATGGGCTTTACGTGCCGTTGGGTTAGCCGGCACTGGCTGTCCACAACCAGGGATATGATGTCTGTTGTTATCGTTCACAAGGTCTACGGGAGCTTCAGTCAGCGCATCGCGTGGACAACAGAGGCTACTGCGGGACACAGCAGCACCATCGGTAACTGCATTGGGGGATGGAGTGAGTGACACGGATGGGGCTGCGTCGCAGTCCAGCAGGCCCACTGATGGCGAGAGCTCGCTCAATGGATCCGTTCGGGAGGATCCGTGTGCCACCATTATGGATACAGCCGCCTCACCAGTGGGACGGAGACCTGGACCGCGGTGGTTGCATACAGCGGGGAGCGGCCCATGTCTGCATGCACCAGATACCGTGGTCACGGACTGCATAGTCACAGGGATCCCGCCTCCATGTGCACCACTACCACCCGGATCGGGGCATTCTGAATCGGATGATAGCAATCACGCAGTCGCTGGATCCAGGTCGAGTACTGATAATAGCAGTCCCCGACATGGTCATGGAGGTGACTCCCCGCTGCAAGCCGCAGGACTCGCACGGCACGCAAGCGCTTCTGCAAATGCTAGCGCGTCCACCGCTGGAGGGGATGGCAGTGCATCAAGCCCCTATCACGGCACCGGAGGGGCAAGACAACGGTCTAGACGTGCTGGCGGCCATGCGAGGGGTAACCAACGTTCAGGGAGAGAACTACCTGGAGCCCGTATAGCCCTGCCCTGCCCTGGACGTCCGTACCCTAGATATCTGGGTGACCTGTGGGCTAGCTTTGAGGCTGCCCGCCGTTTATACTCGAGACATCAACGGCGTTCGAATTGACTGATGCTCCGGATGAATGAGGGACTAGTTGCAGTCCAGAGCGAGATAAGAGGTCTGAGGGAAGAGCTGCTGCATGCTAATGGCAGTACTGGTAGGGAATCGCAGCCAGGCACGTCGCTCAACGATGGAGATACCCTGGCTGTGTCTGGCAGCGGGCTAGCCACCCGTAGGGGCCGCCGTACTGGAGGAGGAGGGAGCTCCAGGCCCAGCAGTGAGTGGTATCATATTCCCATCTATGCGTAGCTGGGTGTTATGTATACAGGCATGTCATACACGGGATGTGCTACGGGCTCGGGATGTGGCGACATAGGGGGTGAGGTACTCAAGATGCTCGATAAAGCTGGGCTGTGCTCCATGTAGCTGACCCGAGGAGCAGTGTTGGGGGCTACCAGACTGGCAGGTTGAACGGTTATCATACACCCAGCACTTCCCCCAGGGCCACGTGGTTGTTATGCTGGCTGCACAGGGCGCGCTCGGGTTCGCTTGTGCCACCAGCCTCCTACAGACCACGGCTATCTGCACGGTTTACACAGTATGACACAAATATAGGTATAGCTGTCGCACAGGATGCCGAGGACCAGTCAACGAGGCGATTCGGGGCAGGCTCATATTAATATAGCCAGATATATGTGCATGGGAGTGATGTAAGCAGCGCCCATGGCATGTACACACTGCATGACCAATGACACTCCCGCTAGTGTGGAAGGGGGTAGCTGGTGTAACGTGATATGTTATGCACCCCAGACCTTTGTGATAGGCATGCACGGTCGGGGAGGGTGGCGGAATGATCCGGGGCTGTCAGGGTGCCGGGACGGGTGGGAAGCCACAGGAAGAGTAGGACCCCCAAACCCAAGAACCTTACACAAAGCGACAGCGCCCCCGACAGCCACGAGAATAGCGGAACACGGCAGGCAGAGAAGGACGCCAGGGACTCTCTCCGGAACCCGGAAGTGGGGCAGCAAGACGAGGCGGGAGCGCAGGGAGACACTAGAGAAAATGCCGCAGCATCGGAGGAACAGGGGGCGCGGCCAGGGTCGACATTGAGACGTTCAGCGCATCTGCGAGCGCAATGGGGAGGGGCCAAGGGGATTTAATGGCGGCGGCCACAGTCTTCACTTGCCAGCGATCAGTACTACCGTGAAGCTGGCCCCTGAGCGTTGTGTGCGACTTGGATCTCTACCGTGGTTTCTGAGAGCGTGGATGTGTGAGGAGAGAGCGTGGCGTGTGCAAGTGGAGTGTTGGGTGAGTGAGGGGCCGTCTGAAAGAGTGTGTCTTCGTTGGTGTGCACTAATTGTTTCTATCTCCTGGTAATCCCTGATTGTCCTCCCTCTAGGCTGGTGGCAGTTTCCCCCGCTCCCAGTCCCCCTTCCCGGGAACTTCTTCCCCTTCCTCACCCTCCCTCACGTGGTAATCTCCCCCGTGCAATGTGGGATCGGAAGGGGTGTGGGATGTGGACGTGTGGGCAGGGACCTTGTCCCCCTGTGGAAAGAGGAGGGGGCTTGCACACGCTTCTACTGATCCCATTTCCCTGTGATGACGCGGCCCTGTCTCTAACGAGGCTTATTGGGCCACCTTATACCCTGAGGGAATTTCTTTTACAGCCAAAGCGTGAGCACCCTCTCCCCATAGGAGTCCCTTGTGTGAAGGCGTCAACTGCTATAACAGGTCTGTGGGTTCCACCCTTCTTTCCAACTCCGAAAAACCTCACAGGGGCGGCATGATCCATCTGTGGGCAACGACACGCGCACGTGCTGTGCTTCTCCCACACATATGGGGCTGTAGCCCATGACCATTCTATGACGCCGGGGTCCTTGTCCTCATCAGACAACGCTGTATCCCTGATAGGGGCATGTCCCTAGGACGCCGAGCGGACTGTGTGATGCAGCGCCTAGTTTGCTAACGCCCTCTTCTCACCCGAGTGTTGTGCAGTCCTAATCCCTGACCCTTCATTCCCATCCACAGTAACCGCCTATCCTTGGCAGATGGGTCTATACGGCAAGGGTTAACCATCACGTATGGTGATGAGTAGGTGCTCACACTCACGGGCGGTGGCCTCTATATTAAACGGGATGACTGATCCGGGGGGAAAGGCAATGTTCTATGATGCTGTTATGTCTGTGTCTGGCAGGGACTCCGGTTGCATACTCGGTGGAGTGGGCCGACGAGGGTGTGCCTGGACGCATATGGTGACTGGCTTTATGTAGATGGCTACCGCATTCGTGTGTGGCTCAGGACACCATGCGATTCGTACCGAATGCATCCACCCATCACATGCCTTTGCTGGCCTAACCAGAGAGTCCGCGGTGCTGCACACATTACATGGACTGCTAGATAATTGCATGTCCCGTGTGTTCTCTGGGTGGAGGGACAAGTAGGGCATCACTACCCAGACAGCGTTGCTGTCTGAACATGGAAGGGTGGCTGATAGTCGTATGCTGCCATAGGAGCACGTTCTGCTTGTATGTTTCACTAGCTTTACTATCCTTTTCCGTTCCCTCGTAGATAGTACACGATGACCTACCTGGCTGACTGAACACAGACCTCACAGATTCTTTGAGAATGAACGACGACCCTGCGAGTAGAGCAGCCTCCCACCATTTCAGTGACCTTGGTCTCGTGGATGTGCCGTGTTTTCGGTTGCTGGAATCCATTTATGTATACATCCGTCACCTTGTTGTGCCAGACTGAATGACTGTCTGGGGCATACGGTTTTGTTTTGCATGCGGTTGGGTTTGCACTTTCACATGGTGATATGTTGTGTTGCTCTCACCAACATAACAGGGTACGTGCTTGGGTGCTATACCCCATGTCAACGTGCTCTTTGTATGCCCGTTCCTAGAGCCCGGCCCTTGATACTCTATGCTGTAACCGCCTGTGTTACTGGTTATCGGCCACGGTTCTGCCTGTTTGCTTCTCATCCGATCTACTAAATAAACACATGAGCATCTAATAGGAATGCGTGTGCGCCTTTATTTAATATATTTCCTCACCGTAAGCTTCTAGCACTCACACCAGACTCCGGTGTTGTGGCTATGTTGCCTTAGCCCCGGGGTACTCTGGTGCTTGCAGCACCCGGGTGGATGCCGCTATGGGGGCTTGAGGGTTGGTTACTGGCCTAGACGGTTGCTGGTGGCTGTTTACCTTATCCCTTTCATGCATGCTGTGACAGGAATATCTGGCACCTGAAGTCGGGGTTGGCGACACGTATACTAGTTACCGGGCCTTGTTCTGTGTGTGTGACGAGGCTTGTCCCTCGACCAGGGTATATATCTGTGGTTACGTGACACTTCCCGTCTATGAAATGTGACTGCCGGTCCTGGGCCCCCATTGTCACGGTATACTGTCCTTGTGTGAGGGTTAGTACAGCTTGCTACAGCTGCAGCCGGTGGATTATGTGATAGTGGCGGGATGTGGATGAGGGGAGGTGTGTTGTCCAGAGGGTACCGTCACACTCGTGGGATGGTTGTGCTAATCTGTTGTCTGGCTTCTGCTTGGGTCGAGGGGTCCCCCATCATGAAGTGAGCACCTCCATACTGGCATGTAGCGCGGGGTGGACATGGGGACCGCCCGATGTGGCAGGTTGGGTTCATACCAGCTGTAGTGCGCCTCGTACTCCATGGTTATGTGTTATGGGGTGCCGCGTGTAGATCTGTAGCTCTCTGCTGGCGGTTACTTTGCGGCCGTGGGGCTGGGTATGACGTGGACTTTATTGTGTGCACATGGGTAATCTGTGCGTCACCGACGGCCTCCTAGGTGTAAGGCCCTGTGTCTCTCGTGCATGGCAATCAGCCGCAACCGGCAGTTGGGTATGTGGGGGTCACCTATATTACAGCGGGGCTATGTGGACCCCATGCCTACCCCTACCCCTGGGTGCAGTGTTTTGTGGGTGCTTGTCCTCATCGCTCCGTGGCACGGGGCATTGTTCTGCTATTTCACTGGACCCTGGTGGTAGGGCATGGGGTGGGCCCTTGGGTGCTCCTGCATGTGCGGGCGTGCATTCCGAGGCTTGGTACGTTTCCCCGCCCTGCCTCTGGTGCCTGTGCTCATTGTCACCTTGGGGCCCGTGATGGTATCGCGCTACCTGTGGCCGGCCTCTATGGCTGTGGATTTGATCCTGCTGCTTTCACCTGGCCTTGTTATGTGCTGCCCTCGCTTGTCCTGCCCCGGTGCCTTCTGGCGCCCCCACTTACTCCCTCCTCCCATGCTTCCTCTCTGCACCCTCCTGGGCGACCTCTCCTGCCCCCCGTGTTGGCCGTGCTTGCCCTCCCGTGTACAGCTGCACCTGCTCTACTGCCTGCCTATCTCCTTCCTGTCCCAGCCCCCCTCCCCCGCTCCACCTCCTGTGGCCACGTCTGCTCTACTGTACTCGCATCCCTGGGTGGAACTGGGGCTGTCTTGTTTCGTTCTACCTTCCCACCCCTTCTGCTGGCCGTTGTGTATCGCGCCTTCATTTGTGGGTGTTTTGCTGCTGTTCGCCCATCCTTCCCCTTCCTGTTCTCTGGCCCTTCCCTGCCCCTTGGTTAGCTGCATTGCGCGCTCCTAGCGCGGACTTTGCCCTCGCTCCTGACCTGCTACCGCTGGCGCTGTTGCGCAGCGCATTTTGCTTTTGCTGGATCACGGTCTTAATCTATATACAATGAAACTACTACCCAAGATTTTATATAGAATAATAGCACTACCAATTAAGGTCCCAAAAACTTTTGTTCAGCAACATGATAAGATAATGTTCTTCTTCAAGGATCTCTGCGATTCTCACTATTGGGATTCACTTCAACCCTAGCTGGGCCAGTGGAGAGGGCACACTTGGGCCACTTGCCCATGTTACCATGCCTCTGAATCTCCCAGAGGGGAAATCTCCCGGTGGGGGATTCTTACAGCGCGCTGTGCACGGGGGAGCTTGAAAAAAAGCCACTGGATGCAGCTTTTTACTTTCAATTGTTTACTTTCAATTTTTACTTTCAATTGTCAGGGTTGCACCATAAGAATCCCCCGCCAGGAGATTTCCCCACTGGGAGATTTGGCAGCACGGTAACGTGGGCAAGTGGCCTTGGACTAGCTGAGAGTGGATAAGCCTGCAGCACAGCACAAAAGAGAAGGGAAGGGAGACAGAGGGCTAGGTGTGGCTCTAGCTAAGGAGGAAAGACAGAAGCCTGGCTTGAGACACTACCAGCAGAAGCTGGAGCCCTGCTTGTGGACAGCAAACTGGACTGAAGGGAAGCCTTAATAAACAGAGACATCTGACTGCTTCATAGGACTGCCTCGGGCTACAAGGAGTCAGCCGGAACCAGGTGGGTGGGATTGTTCTTTGTATGTACAGAGCCCAGTAGGGCTGAGATTGTTTATAGAAGCCCAGAGGTTCTTAGTTGTGTTGGGGAGGAAAACCCAGGGGACCCGCCTGTTTGTGGGAGAAGCCCCTAGCAGGTGGATTGGGCTGGCTATAGGGGAGGTGAATGCCAGACTCAAACGCACCTCAGAAGTGCCACGCATGGCTCAGTTTGCCAAAGCAGGAGACAGAAGGATGGTGCATTGACCATAGTGCATGCATTCTAGGTGTGACTAATGACTTCACATTTGCTAGTCTAAAATCAGGCAGTTAGCAAGCTTCGTCTCCCCCCTCCCAGCTGGTGAAGCCTACGTGTTGCCATTTATGTTTGGAGAGTCCAGTTCTCAAAGTGCTCTCACAGCACGGCTCCGTTTGCAGCCTGGCTGAGACAGCGCGATCGGTGCTAATCCCCCCCAGAGTGCTAGCGGAAGAGGATCGCAGGTGCCTCAGGTGCCTCTGCTGGAAAAACGCATGTAGATGGGTGGAGGTGGGTGTAGATGGGTGTGCACCTGTCTACAACCCCCCACACGGACCGCGGCGCACACCGACACCCCCCCCCGCACCGCAGTCTGTGTAAAAAGGGCCATAGAGTCACTAATTGTGAGGTTACAAGTGTGAGAATCACTGTCCGATACCATTCTTGTACTGTCCAGGACAACACTGATTGCTGGAAACCCTACTCAGGAGCCAGTGGGGATAGTAATGTTATTTATAAAGGTCCTTATGCACCCATAGGTGCTTGTGAAACCCCAAACCCAATTTTAAAAAGAGGCCACAATTTACAAACAGGAGGTGAAAACAAACATGACGCTAACCACCCTTTAACCACCCTTGGTGGTTATTTATGCATGTTGCAGGACTGTATTGGTGCCCTATGCAGCCCTGCAACATGCACCAATAACCACCAAGGGTGGTTAAAGGGTGGTTAGCGTTCCGTCTGTTTTCACCCATGGAGTCCTGAAGTCAAGTACCTAAAGGGTTAAGTATTCCCTCATCCTCACAGAGGCCCAGCACAAGACCTAACTATCTACTGAGTCTCACTTATGCCTTGGGAAACCTAGAAACCACTGAAGTGCCACGTATGCCTGTTGGTGCCAATTTTCAGTGCACTGTGTTGGTACTATGAAAGCCATTCAGTTTAATGGGAATTAGGCTGAAAGAGCACTTTGAGAACTGGACTCTCCAAACATAAATGGCAACACGTAGGCTTCACCAGCTGGGGGGTGGGAGGGGGGAGACGAAGCTTGCTAACTGCCTGATTTTAGACTAGCAAATGTGAAGTCATTAGTCACACCTAGAATGCATGCACTATGGTCAATGCACCAGCCTTCTGTCTCCTGCTTTGGCAAATCAACTGTTCCCTGTGGAACAATTCTGTGGCACAAGCTGCTCTAACCCCAATAGCCACAGTGGGAGCTGATTTCCCTCATTCAGCCTTTCTCCTCGTTTCACTCTTCCTGGTATGTGTTTCTGTCTTCGCTGCAGAGGAAGTTGGGGAGATACCCATGCCAGAAACGTTATTTGTAGGTGATGAATCGGAAGAACTGTCACAGATCAGCGTGAGTCTGAAAGAGGTTCTAGAGCAAATTGACAAACTAAATAGCAACAAATCACCAGGACCAGATGATATATATCCCAGAGTTCTGAAGGAGCTCAAATGTGAAATTGCAGACCTGCTACTAGTAATTTGTAACCTATCGCTAAAATCTGCCACTGTACCTGAGGACTGGAGGGTGGCGAATGTAAAGCTGATACTTAAAAAGGACTCTGGAGGTGATCCTGGAAGACTACAGGCCTGTGAGCATGACATCTGTGCTGGGAAAAATGGTGGAAATTATTATTAAGAACAGAATTACTGGGCATATTGATAAACATGGCTTAATGGGGAAGAGTCAACATGGATGTAGCAAAGGAAATGTATGTCTCGCTACCCTATTGGAATTTTCTAGGGTGTAAATAAGCCTATGGATAGGGGTGAGATGGTCGATCTAATGTATCTGGATTTTCAGAAAGCATCTGATAAGGTCCCCCATGAAAGACTCTTGAGGAAATTAAAAAGTCATGGGATAGGAGGCAGTGTCTTATTGTAGATTGGTAACTGGTTATAAAGGATAGGAAACAAAGAGTAGGACTAAATGGTCCGTTTTCACAATGAAGAGTGGTAAACAGTGGAGTGCCCCAGGGATCTGTACTAGGCTTGGTGTCTTTTAATGTATTCATTAATGATCTGGAAAAGGGAGTAAAGAGTGAGGTGATTGAATTTGCAGACGACACAAAGTTATTCAAGGTAGTTAAAATACATGAGGACTGTGAAGAATTGCAGGAGGATTTTGCAAGACTGGGTGACTGGGCATCTAAATGGCAGATAAAATTGAATGTGGACAAGTGCAAAGTGATGCATAGTGGGAAACATAATCCAAACTATATGTACACAACGCTGGGCTCTAAATTAGAAGTTACCACTCGGGAAAAGGACCTTAGAGTCATTGTGGATGTGGACAGTACATTGAAATCATCAGCTCAGTGTGCAGCGGCCGTCAAAAAAGCAAACAGAACGTTAGGAATTGTTCATAAAGGGATAAAGAAGAAAACTGAAAATATCATAATGCCTCATATAAATCTTTGGTGCAACTGCACCTTGAGAACTGTGTGGAGTTCTGGTCACCCCATCTCAAAAAAGATACAGTAGAAACAGAAAAGGTACAGAGAAGGGCAACAAAGATGATAAAGGGTGTGGATCAGCTCTCATATGAAGAGAGGCTTGGTAGGTTGGGGCTTTTCAGCTTGGAGAAGAGAGAACTGAGAGGGGCTAGGATATAAATGTATAAAAATCATGAGTGGTGTGGAATGAGTGAATAGGGAATGGTTATTTACTCACTCATATAGTACTAGAACTAGGGGACACCCCATGAAACTAATAAGCAGCAGATTTAAAACAAATAAGAGAAAGTATTTTTTCACTCAATGCACAATTAAGTTGTGGAATTTATTGCCAGAAGATGTAGTCAAGGCCAGTAATGTAGCTAGTTTTTAAAAGGAAGTGGACAAGTTTCTGGAAAAAAGGTCCATTAGCAGCTATTATCCGGGTAGGTATTGGGAAACATGATTTGTTGGGTACTTCTTCCAAGCAAGGGAGATTGGCCATTGTCGGAGTGGAGACAAGCATTGGGCTCAACGGACCATTGATCTGACCCAGTATGGCACTACTTATGTTCTTATGAATAGGGCTGGTGCCAGCACAGTGCTTTGGGGATAGGAGCTCCACCTGTGTAATTCAGCTGTGAAGCTCATGAGAACAGGCAAGATTTCATCAGGAGTCAAACAGATTGGACATATCTATGAACAGCAAAATTCTCCAGAGCTTGAATGGATCCTGCTAACCATATTTTGGAAGGAATAATAAACCTTCCTGCTCTGGGGTGTAAGCCAATCGTTGTCTATATGAGGATAACACCTTCATGGAAGCAGAGTGTCATACATTTGCCTTCTACAAAGGTCTCGCAACTCCTCCAAATATATGGAGTACTAGGTCAAAACCAGACACATAACACTGGGCTAGCTGGGCCACAGGGCAGATCCTGTGGGAGAATCCCCTGTTCTTGTTAGAACGTGAACCTGTGGGGAAAAATTAAATAAGCATATACTTAACTCTTCTTCTGGGAATATTGGAGCCAGTGTAGCCTAGTGGCTAAGGTACTGGGTTTGGGTCTTGGAGACCAGGGTACAAATCCTGTCTTAGCTATGAACTCAGTGGGTGGCCTTGGGCAAAGTCACTATTTCTCAGTCTCAGTTCTTCTCTATTTCCTACCTCACAGGTCATTGTGAGGGAGAACTAGATAAGAATTGTAAAGCACTCTGAACCCTGAAAGTGTTATATAAATAATACTCCCACCAGAACTACTCAAATTGCCAAAGTAGTACAACCACCCCACCTCCTGTAGACATGTCTGTGTAATCCATACTTTGTCTTATAATGGCAAGGGGTCACAGTACACACAAGGGCATCAGCAGTTATCTAGGGATCAAAGGCTGCCATCTTCAAACCCCTTACTCCAAAGTGCTCAAATGCTCAGAGCAGGACAGTGACTTGCTCAGGACAAGAACCCCTATGCTACTGCAATTGCAACCATGTTTACGGGACTTTGCATTTGACCAAATTGCCTCTGCTAGCACAAAGTTACAGCTTGAGAAAGGAAAACTGCAAGCAAAACAATTAAAAGCTAACACTGTGAGCTAGACAATAGCTACTGGAGAGGAGGAGACCCCAAAGAGATATGAGCTTCCTGTTGATAGGTCTATGTGGTAGTGTGTGTTTTAAGATAGATGTTCAAAATGGATTTTATGGCATGCTGGGAAATTAATTTGCATAATTGTCAGAATTTGATCAATTTGAATAACCCCTATGGAATTTGCCTCCTTTCTATCCCCCCACCTCCCCTCTGTTTTCTCCTCTTCCTCCCCTGACTCTGCCATCTCCGCTCTCAACACCTCCCTCTCCTCAACTCTTGACTCTCTTGCCCCCCTCTCTTCCCACCCCATCCGGCCCAAAAAACCCCGCCCCTGGCTCACCCCTAACATCCGCTACCTCTGCTCCTGCACCCGGGCTGCCGAACGCCTCTGGCGCAAATCTCGCTCCCTCCCTGACTTCCTCCACTACAAATTCTCCCTCTCCTCCGCTATCTCCCTAGCTAGACAACGTTATTATGCCTCCAGAATCGACTCTTTCTCTCGCAACCCTCACCACCTCTTCTCTACTTTCGACTCCCTCCTTAAAACCCCCTGCCCTCCTCCGCCCTCCTCCCTTGCTGCTCAGGATTTTGTATCATTCTTCACCTCAAAGATTGACAAGATACATCAGGACATTGCCTCCCACCCACTTCCTTCTCCTGCTCCCGTACCTCCCCCTCCCCCCTCTCTCCTCACATCAGGGGCGTAGCAAGGTTGAGAAGGGCCTGGTCTCAAGCCTTAGTTATGGGCCCCTCATGTGTGCTTGTGCAAAGCATGTGCACGTGCTCTGAAAACCCAAAGTGGGTGGGGCTTAAGGGAGGGGAGGGGCTTAAGGGAGTGGGAGGGCCTGCCCATCCCTGGCATCCGTCTCAGTGCCACACAGAACCTTATGGCTGGCAGAGCTCGAGGGAGAGGCTTGTACATTGTAGGCGGAGCCTCCAGAAATCCAGCAACAAAGAGTTTTCAGCATTAAGATGTGATGGGCAGAACATTAGTTTACACTGGGAACTCCTTGCTGCTGAGTAAAACCCTACCACTTGGAAACTGAGAGAACCCTCCTACTAGCATCTCATCCAGTAAGTGGATGGGACTCCAGTAGGACAACTTGCTCTCTCTCCATCAGTGGTAGTGCCATA
>QEPC01001877.1:1331237-1381824 GCA_003113815.1 Sphenodon punctatus | reverse complement strand
CATATACTTACTGTCTGCCCTCCTCTGCAGACTGCTGCAACCAACCTGATTGTAACCAAGCCAAGCACACGCACCTGAGACTTTGCATCCGCTTGAATGTTTGTTTGTCTTCTCCCCTGTCTCTCCCACTGTCCCCTCTCCCTGTCTCCCCCTCCTTGTCTTTTAGATTGTAAGCCACAAGCAGGGACAGCGTCTATTGTATGTTTCTGTACAGCACCAGGCACATGACTGACGCTATATAAATGTTTATAATAATAATAATAATAGTAATAATAATTGTAGAATCTGGATTTTCTGGTTGCAGAATTTATGTTTCCTGGTTGCAGAATTTGGTGGGGAAACTTGCAGAATACAAGGCAAGCCATGCAGATCAAGATTCCTAGTTCCAACCCCTACATGCTCCCCACTGGCTCTCAGCCCCTATGAACACACACATTTCAATTTTAAGAGCAGTTTATTTTGGTTTGGTGCAAACCTGTTCCTAATCCTCCCATCAAAACAAGACAGGTTTAAACCAAAAGCAAGAGCAGCCACACAATTTTAACTAAACCGGTTTGAAGTGACACACACCTTAAAAACCAGTGCAGTTCTGTGGGTAGGGAACCACAAGTCTCTGCAGGATCAGGGTATTTAACTGAAAGCTCTTCAAGCGCTGGGAAGCATTCCTTCCTATCCCTTTTTTTCTTGGCATTTGCTAATAATGGAGACTTCTTTAGCAGTGTCGAGGCTATGACATCCAAAGTCAGTAATTGTGATTGTGTCCAGGAGAGGACACCGTTACAAACACACACGTTCAATAATCCCACTCAGTGCTCTCGGCATGGAGCACCTTAGCATGTGTATCTTTTTTATTGTGACTGTGGCATCACTAACCAGCAGAGACTGAGTTCTGAATAAGCAGCAGCCTAGACAGACACGTACAAAGCAGAGTCCAGGGTAGGCCGATTCTTCTGGTCGCTTTCCATCGGCTCCCACATGGCAGCAAGCTGGGCAAAGGGATGGGGCAACACTTTGCTGGAAATTAGGGGGACGCTGCTGCTCTCTGCTCCTTTAACGGCTGAGTTCCGAGGGTCAGTAGCCTCATCCCATTCATCTAGCAAGAGAGCCCTTTCCCCTCGTCCCTCCCTCCCTCCCGCCCCAGGGCCTGACGTCAAAGGAGGTGGGGAATCAAGGGAAAGGGGGAGAGAGGAAAAAAGAAAAACGACTGATTTGCACAAGTCAGGAAAGGAGGCGAACGCAGACAGCCTGTCTCTGGGATCTAGGGCAGCGGGGAGCCGTGCTGGGGGCAGACAACAGCCTGACTGCGCTCAAAGCCTGACCCACTGAAGTTTGCTGGCCCCGTCTTGGGCGGGGAAGGGAGCGTGCGCCTTGGAGATCGGAGGCTTTTGGATCTAATCCCTTCTCTCGTGCAACTGGGGTTGGAGCTGACGAGGGTGCTGCTGGGGGTAAGTGGGGTGCAGGGTGAGGAGCAGGCGATGCAATGGGGTGGGGGGAGTGCCTGGATCCCCTCGCCCCCCTTAACCTCTTCTATTGTTATGTTTGGAGCGGAATCCAGGAGGGAGGAGACGCGAAGGCGGCGTTGCTTTTGTTCCACTCTCGTGTTTACCTGCAGCGCAGGGGGCTGGGGAAGGGGAGGGGGCTGCTGCCTTGGAGCTGAAACGAAAGAAGAAACCCCGAGCTGCGCCCATAGCGGACCGAGTGCCCTTCCCCTCGGGAGGCTCCCCTCTGAGCGGGGAGACCCCGGGCCAAGAGAATAAGGTGCCACTTTCCTTTGGGGCTCTGGCTCCCTACCATCCAGTTCACTAGGGGACTTCCCCCGAGAACCCTCTTTTTCCCTCTGGAAGAGCACTTACCCCCATAAATGCAGGGAGCACCCCCAGTGCCAGGACAGTCTTTGTAATGCTCCCTGCTGAGACTGACACACCGGTTTCCTTGGGCACATCATGAGACCTCCCCCCTGGACTCCAGTGTCCGCCTATGCCCGAGACTGGCTCAGGGCAGCCCCCCCAATTCAGAAGATTTTCTTTTGAGGGGGGGGGGGTCGCTATTTTTACTCTGCTGGTTTTATTCCTGTAAATCCCACTTCATCCCCAACGGCTGTCTTGGCTGTGTCTCGGGGAGCTTTGCACCCCCACATCCGCCCAGCACCCCTGTTCTGTTGATAGGGACCTGTCCCGCGGCCCCAGGAAAGTTTTGGCTTGCTCAGCTGCGGCTCTTGTCTTCCTTTCAACCCCCAGCAGCAGCAGCAGCTGTAGAAAGTTTTCCGGCAAAGCGCTTTTGTATGCGTAGTGGGGTGTTTTTGTGTGTGTGGCTCAGGTTTCTGGTGACTCCGAGGAACCTTTTGTAATCTCTCTCGATTCCTTGCCTTGGGGCATTTCTGCAGTGAGTTACTAATCTTTGTTTTCCCCCCCGGAAGATTTGGCACTTTGGACAAAATCGCCAAACTGTTTCCTCTCGATCCGTCATCTCCACAGGTGGGGGGAGAACTACCTCGGCCCAGCTGCTCTGAATCCCTAGTCCTGGCCGGGGGGGGCTGCCAAATGCAAACTGCAGGAAGGGGAGCTTTGCAATGGCTCTAGCAGACACTGGGCTGCAAACGCTCAGCTGCGTAATGCTCGCTCTTTCCCTCTGCACCTTCCTGATTTCCCTTGTGCAGGCTCTTCCAAGAAAGCAGAAAGACTTGCTTCGTTTATATCTAGTGTCAGCAAACATACAAGTCCCACTAGTTCATGCAGATGAGCTTGCAAAAGGATTAAGCCGTGGCTTCTCTCTTTCCTGTAAAATCGATTAGAAAGCCCAGCAGCTCCTTGTGTGGGTGGGCGTGTGGGGTGGGGTGTGTGTGTGTACACACCGCCATCTGCGATCTCTTTGCTTTCCACATGTTTCGTTTTTATATCTATCTATATTCCCTTTCCCTCCCTTCTCTCAATAATTCTAAAGCTCAAATAGCTCCCTGGGGCTTGTTTACATCACTACGAAGGGAAGCAAGCTGCACTCCTACTGGAGCTTTTATTTTAACCTCCTCGCCAGCCCCTGGTTGCCAAATGGATCATCTGGTTTTTCCTCGCCTCTGAGAAATAGCCATACATTCCTGCAAATAGAGGGGAGGGAGGGGCGGCAAAAGCCTGGGCGAGAAAAATCCGGCACTGAGTAATGGCTTTTGCTTCATGCCTTTCCCCTTCAGATCTGGTAGCTCCCCTAATTATTTCTGATCTTTCTAGCGAGCTCGCCCTGCAGGATTATTGCATTAGTTGAGGACTTCTACGTAGGATCCTTGTAGTGCAGAGATGTTGAAAAAAGGCCAATTAGAGTCTCGAACCTATGTCAACAACTTTGGCTACTAAACTATTAAGCTTTCATGCTGCGTTGCCAGTCTGCAAGGTGCTTTGCAAAACGCAGAGCCTTCCCCTTCACTGCCTGCTGCTAATCGCTCATCAATTCCTCCTGATTATCATCAGGGTTATAATAAAGCCGAGTGGGAGCTAGGAAATTACACGGTTCCTAATAGGGTTAACTGCTCCGGAGTCCCTTCTTGCCCCATAGCAATGCCACCTACTCAGACCTACCTGTCCCCTTTGTGTTGCTTTACCCCTGGCTGGCACATGCCAGTTTAGATGCCTCCCTGCCCGGTGACTATATAATCCTTACCAGCAGGGGGCGATAACATGGAGTCCTCTGCGTTCATCCTGTTCCCTAATGAAGCAGGCTTTTGTTTTCTTTCAAATTTTGTTTTATGCCCCAGGATCAGAAAACTGAAGCTGTGAATTTCCAACTCGGAAGCATGTTGGGAGAGAGAGGTGGGGAGGCATGGGGAGACTCTCTTCTCTAAATGGTTGAAAAGCTGCTCTTGATGTTCAAGCTCTCTTTCATCCTGGTTTTTGTGGCTTTGCTTTGGGGTGGGGTGTCTTTGTGTGGCTTCCAAACAGCTGAAGTGGCTCAGAACTTGATTCTATTTAAAGCTGTTGGCTGTTTCTAGCTTTGTATGTGGAGCAGAATCTTCCTGGCAAAACCCAATCAGATCTCCTCTCCAATGTCTTATGTCATGTGGGACATATGTGTTGCCCCACACTGGAAAATGCTCTGTGTGCATATGCTGCCTGCGCAGCTTCTGCTCCTTACCACAGCGATGCTGCAGCCTTTGAAATTGTTAACTGCATGGATCCTATTGCCATGGAAGGGGTTTGCCAATTGTTTTTTCCCCATAGGCCAGCAGCTTAGTATTGAGTACCCTCCTGATATCCAACACTGAGTACCTAGGCTAACATGTTGGCCATGATGTGATTGGACCATGGGTGGCTTTTGGGGGCTTGCCAGCTCTGCTCCTGGCAGTGCACCAGCCAGACTAGATGTGGGTTGTGCAGGATGACTGGTGTTTATAGAGATGTAGAAGAGCAGGAGGTGACTGCAATGGCCTTGCTATTAAACCTATGACATACCTCCCAACAGCCCCTATTTAGGAAGGACAGCCCCTTTGGGTGCTGAATCCCACTGTGCCTCTTTCAGTAAACAGACAATCCAGAGATAGTGTGGTCCAATAAAAGCTATCATTTGAACCACTTTGTCTCTCAGGAGACAGACTCGGACCTCAAGCATCTCTTTTCTCTTGGCCTCCCAGAAAAAGCACTTGAGGGGACGATGGGAAGATAAGCAGGAGAGCTTCTCTCCCTCTTTATGCGCTTGGAATGTGCGGAGGTGTGTGCGTTCTGGCTGTGTGCAAGCTTATTTGCTGGGGGCAGAGCTTATTCAGCAAGCTTGTCCTCTTTGGCTGCTCAAAATGCTGGTAGGTGTGCTAGGGACAGTTCGTGGTTGTACAGTGCCAGGTCCATTGGTGCTATATCAATAATAATAATAATAATAATAATGATATTGCTGGGTCTCCTTTAAGTGCATCAGCCTAGATATTCCTAAGTCTCATTAGGCATAGCGATGTCTGTAAAGGATGTGGGGGAAGCTAAGCAAGGGTGCTCGCTTCCCCTGCGCTTGACTGGGCAATTCCTGTCTTGGAAAGCACTCTGCCTCCTTGCAACAACTAGTGCCAGGGGAAGGTCTGGGCTTGGCTAGGGTGTGTCATGGCTCAGCCCCACTGGCCCAGAGCCAGGACTAAGTGTTCTGGAGGAGGCAAGGCAATGTTAAGTCTGCAGCTGGACCCTGCTTTTGCCCAATCACCTTAATTGAAACCTCCTTGGAACTTCTCTTTGCCAAGTGTTCCTGCTCCATCAGCGAATGGATCCCCTCTGTGCCCCAGGGCTCAGCCCCTGACCCTCCCCCAAACATCAGTGCCAGCCATGCATGCCCTGCAGGACAGAGCCACCCATCTGGCCTAGAGAAGGTGGGAGTTGGTGGGCAGCCTCCATTTGCCAGAAGAGCAGCACAGGCCCTTAGGAGTAGGAGGGGAAATAATGAAGAAGCCTTTGTTTGCCCTGGGTAAAGCCTGGTTCTTTGTTTCCTTCTGGGAAAGGCTGCTGAGCCTGCTGGTTCAGTTGGCAAGGCCTTGGGGCCTGGCAGCCTGTGGAGTGGAGTTTCTGCTGTGATTCTCTGTCCTTCCCAACCCAGGGATCCACCCACCCTTTCCCTGCACGTGAACTTGGGGAAATCCAGATTATTTGAACTGTTTCCTTCCCCCTTCCTTGGGTGAATTTACTAGTGGGTTGAGGGGCAGATCCAGAATAGTGTATGCCGTCTGACCACACAAGACCCCATGTGATTGGGGAGGGGCATGGGCCCCCAATACATGGAGTCTCTGAATAAAGTTGAAATGTCAATATGAGTGTGAGCAGAAATGCTGTAAAATACAATCCCTTAAAGGGAGCCCCAGCCTGTATATAAGGGCTGTGGTAATTCAGCAGGGGGTCCCCAACACAGAGTGTAGGGAGCCCCAGCCTGTATATAAGGACTGTGGTAATTCAGCAGGGGGTTCCCAACACAGAGTGCAGGGACCCCCAGCCTGTATATAAGGGCTGTGGTAATTCAGCAGGGGGTCCCCAACACAGAGTGCAGGAAGCCCCAGCTCCTGATGGAGACAAAGTTTAACTGAACACCAAAAGTTATGGTAACATTTTCCTTTTCTAGTAAGTGAGTCATGGTGTGTCCATCAAATTCACTTTTCACAGGGCCCCAACCTTTCTGGATCTGACCTGTGAGGAGCCCCAGGCACTGAATCCTCCCTCTCCCATGCAGGGATCCTTCTTGCCCCTTTAGCCCTAGATCACTTGACTGCCATTAGTGCCAGTTGTGCTGGTGGTCTCTGGGATGTGGATGCTTACTGGGAGCTGGGCCAACCCCCTCACACTTAATACCCCAGTCAATTGGACAGTCACTACTGGCTGGGCATCTGTGGGTAACTGTAGAGCTGCGCGTTCCCCCTGTGCTACCCCAGTGCGTTGTAGGAGCTGAAGGGGTAGGGGGGCACCCAGGGGTGGCTGTATGGTGTGAGAGGTTGCTCTGTTAGGCCCCTTGGCCTGGTCCCAGCCAGAGCTCGGATTTGTGGGGCAGGCTTCCTGGCTGGCCTCCCTGTGGTTCCCACAACCCGCTGGCCTCTCTTCCCCTCCGGAAATCCATTTATACCTTTCCCTGTCAACTCTCCCCCCTGCTCTGGGGAGCTGCAGAGGGAGGGAGCTTCCTGTTTCCCTTAATGGAAAACAATTAGAGCTGTGGCTCCTGTCACCCTCCCTCTGGTTAACTTTTAAATATTCCCCTGTCAAGCTCTTCCCAAAACCCTCTGCCCCCACTCTGGCCTCCTGCCCATGTGGGCTCCAGGTGGATGCTATGATACAACCCTCCCCCAGCATCCATGTTCCCATTGCCAGCCGTGCCAGACCTTTCCCACATGTCTTCCTGAGCCTGGTCCCCATCAGCTTGGGAGGGGTTCTTGCATGTCGTCCCTGAACCCAAATGGATGAGTGATATTTTGCACAGAGACTCTTGGACAACTTGTCTCCTTAGTGGATGTTGATGTTGCTGTAGCAGTCTCCGTTCCACCCCCCCCCCTCCCCAGCAAGGATGAGGAAGAAATTTAAGTCTGTAGGAAATGGCAGCTCCTCCAACTTGTGAGCCTTCCTACAGCATCCTTGGCACACTCGTGTGTGTGTGTGTGTGTGTGTGTACGCACACGTGTGCCTGCGTCTCTCAGTATTCTCCTGTACCGTGTGTGTGTGTGAGAGAGAGAGATTTTGCCTTTCTCTGGCACTTTGAGGCTCTTGGAGCACTTCACAGATTCACTGCCTCCCATCCCAGTTGGGTCAATAACCTTTTCCTGAGGCACAAAGAGGGGAAGAGACTTGCGCAAGGCCACAGAGGGAGTCTGTAGCAGAGCTGAGGTTGGAATGCTAGCTCCCAGCATTCCATATAACCTCTTAGACCTGATAACAGAACCCACAAATCCCTGGCTTGAAGCCTGTGATGTAGACCCTAGATTAGGGGTGGCCAGGAGGTAGATTGTGGGAAGGTGCCTGATGTTGATTCCTAGATCAAGTGGATCACATGCACCATAATTCTGGTCACCCCTGCGCTAGACCATCTTGCTCAGCAGTTGGGTGATAGCCTTTCCCTGTCTAAGGGAACGACTGGCCAGGGGTGCACGGGAATCTGCTCTGTAGAGACTGGGGTGCAGGGGAGCTAAGCCCTTTCCCGACAGGCTGGTGTTAGTGGGGGAATTCCCCCGCTCTGGGCAGTTTCCTTAGGCAGGTGAGGATGTTGCTGGAACAGCTTAGGAGGATGTGAATAGCCAGAGAGGTGGAGTTGGTCTCCAGGGGCTGAAGAGGGAAGGGGGGACTTGACTGCAGCTGTGACTCAGCTGGAAGGAAGAAGCTGCTTTGTTGGAAGTATGATTCCCCACCCCCATTCGGAGCTGGCTCCATTGAAGGCAGGAAGTGGTTACAGTAAGAGGCAACCACAAGAAAGGGGAATCTGCAGCTCAGGGCTGGGGCAGGAGGGAGCTCTGGCTCTGGCTGAGGAAGGGGTGTAGCCTGTCTATAGCAGCATATGTCTGCATGCACTTTTGCCCCCTACAACAGGGCTGGGTAACCTGCAGCCCATGCACCAGATTCGACCTGCAGCTGTTTTTTATTTCTCCCCTTCTCAGTTCCTGGATCTGGTTTATGGATCAAGTCCATAACCTCAAATACAGAAAGAGTGAACTCAGGGGAAGGGATTGGAGATGAGCGCACACACAAGGACACGAGGATGATCCATGATCTGGACCCTCCCCTTCCTTCCTCCATCCTGAGCACACCCCTTAAATGCTCTCAACCCCTGTGCAGCCCTTGGAACTTGCACTAATTGTCAGAGTGGCCCATGGAAGGGAAAATCTCCACCCTTGCCCTATAACCTGTCCCTAGGAGAGCATCACCATATGCTGTAGATCCCCTTGTAGCCAATGGAGACTGCCCTCTAGCTGAAGTGGCTGGGGTAGGTGACCTGAGGGGATGCATTGTTTGCCTGTGTTGCAAAGGGCATGAATATGTCCAAGGAGATGGGGGTGGGGTGGGGTGGGGGTGTTGACCTAGGAAGTACCAGGCAAGGTAGGGGTGGTGGGAAGGCACGTAGTATGTGGGTTTGGCTTTGGGGCTTGCAGTGACAGTGAAGAGGTTTAGGGTTACCTTATAGGGACATTCCCCAGTCCTGCATGGAGTAGGGCAAGTTAATGCATGACCTAGATAGAAAAGGTCTCTGGGACCCTCTCTCTGGCTTGGTTTTAGTGCTTTGTATTATTGATGCACTTCCCTATGTTTTGCTGTTGACCTGTGGCAATGGAGGGTCAGACAGGAGGCAGGGCACTAGGTTACTGTCTTCTAGCCTTGGATCAGGTTATCAGGGGGCATGCTAGCTTGAAGTGAGCCAGACAAGTAATCACTGCTATCCTGCTGCCCGGCTCGTGCCTCCTGGAAGCTAGCCATACAATCCCTCAAAGAGCGCCCCAGCCTGTGTGTATGGGCTGTGGTAATTCAGCAGGGGGTCCCCAAACACATGAGTCAACCAGGAGTAACATATGTACACTATGAACTCACAAGGCCTGCAATGCAGGGAGCCACACCTTCTGAAGGGGACAAAAGTTTAATTGAACACCAGAAGCTATGGTAACATTTCCCTTTTTCTAATAAGCGAGTCACTGTCTGTCCATCAAATATTCCACTTTTCACAGGGCCCCAGCTTCCCTGGATCTGGCCTGTGAGGAGCCCCAGGCACTGAATCCTCCCTTGCCACAGCAGCTACACCCCATGCAGGGATCCCCCTTGCCCCTTAAGCCCTAGGCCACTTGGCTGCCATTAGTGCCGATTGTGCGGATGGTCTCTGAGATGTGGGCACTTGGCCCACTGGGAGCTAGGCCGAGCATGGGGTCAGTAGGGAGTGAGTAGCCTGCCCCTGAGAAAGGGGGTGGGATGTGTATTGCCTCAGAGGGGCTGAGAATGGTGAAGGAAGCTCTCTGTGCTTTAGCCAGAGGTGACGAAGGGTGATGGCTGTGGTAGCCTGGGCAGCTCTAGCTTTATTGGGTTTGAAGGGTGAGTCCAGATGGTGCAGTGCAGCTCCTGGAGTGTGACTGGAGCTGCTGGCTGTTGTCCCATTGCCGGATCTGGCAGGGAGCCCTGTTTGGAGCAGGGGCTTCCTCTCATTTCCAGGCCCCTCTTGCTCACTGGTTGACTTCGATCTGACTCTTCAAAGCCCTGTGACCCAGATGGGAGTAGGTTTCCGTACTTGAGCAGAAAGTGGTGTCAGTGCTTCCTGTGCGTGTTCCTGCCCCTTCTCGCAGCATGTGACTCTACTTTCCGATCCCCTTGTCCATTATTGATGCTGTGAAACCCTAACCACCTCCCTTTCATTATTAACAGGGAGGACACTAACCGAACCACACTCGACAGGAAGTCTGGACCTGGTTGTACGCATCCCTCCCTGGTCAGTATTGGAGTGCTGTGTCCCAGACAGTATGGCCGTTGGCCCCCTCAGCATGGTCCTGCTACTGACAATGCTTCTGAGTGTGAGTCCTGCAGGCTGCACCTGGTGGAACCTGGTACCTAGGAAAACCATCCCTTATAACGGTGAGTGTCCTGCTGCTCTGGCCAAGCTGTCTCTGATGTGGGGGTAGGAACCTGGATGTGGGGATGGCATGGGAGCTGGGGCTCGGTTCCGCATGGCAGGTGGCATAGTGGTTGGGTTTGCATTAGGATTAAGGCTTCCTTCTCGGTCTGATATCTGTGTGAGGAGGGGGGCCCTGCCATGTTCAGTGCCAATCACTGGGTCTCCAGCACAGGATACTACCCACTGTCACGGGTTGGAGGTCCGCACCCCCACTTCACCTGATTTGAGTGACTGTTTCCCTCGCTTACAGTCCACTTGAATCAGTTTTTCTCTCTAGCCGATTCAAACCTGCTGCAGGGACAACCCCTTTGTCACCCAAGGACCCGATCCTTCCTGTTTACAGACACTTTCTCTCTGGGGTCCCAAGAGCTTGAAAACTCTTGTTGCTCACTTGTGTTTCCAATGTTAGACACAGACACTTCTTCATGAAGATAAGAAGCAAGTTTATTGATTACACAAGCAAGATAGTTGATACAGAGCGGTAACTAGAAATTAAAGGTAAATCTAACACAGTCCTAATCTATACTGGTTGAGTTCCTAGATCAGAATCTTACCCTACAAAGGTCCATTTAGGTTCTTCTCAGTCCTTGATGTAAGCGACTGGGTCTTCAGTCTTAGAGTTGCTAGAAAGCAAAGCCTTTCCTCTCAGTCCGTAGTTCCAGCAGTCTTCTTGCTGGCAGGATCCAGGATGCAAATGAGATTGCTCAAGATGGCTCTGTCTCTCCTTTAAATACTTTTCATGGTCTCTTTGTTTGAGCTTTCCTGTTCATGAGCTTGTGTGCTTCCTCACGTAGGCAACCCAGGCAAACAGGTAAACAGGAAGCTTAATTTGCAAGTAAATGCGTTTCTGTCTGGGGTGAATCTACAAACTTTATCTCTTTCCATTTCCTGAAGCTTCGTCAGTGTTACAGTACATGATTAGAGTTTTACAGTTCTTAATTGTAACATTACATACATGTTTGAACCTTTTGCTTTACATATTTAGGGCTTGTAGCCTACGTGTAGGCCAGTATCACATGTGTGTGACCCTATGTTCCTTCGTGACACCCACTTCCTGACCTCACTGGACCAAGTTCTGAGAGGGATACTGAGCTCTTGTTTCCTGGTGAGGGATGTTGGATGTCACTTATTTTTTAAGTGAACATTCACTCGTATCAACCCCATAGCCCCAGCTTCCCTTATTCCTGAAACTTGGATCTCGGGCAGGGGCCCACAGCCCAATGTCACACATCACACTAACCTACACTCTCACCTGCTATCACTCCTTGCCCTTCCCCTCTCATCAGGGCCTTGCATTCGAGGAAGTTCTTAAGTGGTGGCTAACAGCCTCCTCATCAAACTAAGCTTCCCCATCCTGAGACCACTTAACAGATCCCCCAGGAAGTTGAGTGGGGAGTAGGTTCCTAGCTCTGAATACTCCTCCTCAAGCAGGGAGTGACTATTGGGCCAGTCTGGCAGTTTCTTGGTGCTTGTTCCCCCTCCCTGTAATTACACCAGGTCAACATGCTGATGCTGGATCTCTGACATTAGCAAGGGCAGGAACTGGCCACTGCTGGCTTCACTGGTAGTTCAGTAACTTGTCCTGTCTGCCGTAGGACAACTGTCCTCACCCTCAGGTCACTCCCTCTGGCCTGGCTTGCTGTTTGGCCTATAAACAAACAGCACTTTGCAACTCTGTGGGTTTGGCTTTTGTTAACAAAGACATTAATTAATCTGGGAGTGGGGGCAGGCAGCATGTTAATTAAACACAAAGATGGGGGTGGGGCAAGGACCGAAATGATGCAGATGGGCCCAGAAATGCCAGATGTACAAGCAGTTGCTGTTCTGGTTGGAAAAGCCCAGGGTACGAATCCTTGCAGACCTAGCCAGAGATCAGTGGGGGAGGAGAGGTCAGACCGCATGGGTGCTGCTGGCAAGGAACTGTTCTCCATTGTCACAAAGGAGCAGTCTAGTGAGGATGGGCTCAAATTATTGGACAGTAGGTTGGACTAGATGACCCTTGAGGTCCCTTACAATTGTACAATTCTATGAACTTACAAGAAGGTACATTTCAGTTTAAATGTCAGGAAAAATTCCTAACAAGTAAGAGCTGTGCAGTGTTGGAACATGTTTCCTAGGGAGGTTGTAGGCTCTCTGCTACTGGAGGTTTTTCAAACAGAGACTGGACAGCCATCTTGTAGCTGTGGACGTCCTGCATCAGAGTGGGTGACTTGGGCTAGGTAACCTTTAAGGCACCTTCCAACGCTATGATTCTTTGGTGCTGAGCCAGGTCTGGATTGATCAGACCATTGGCCTCCTCTAGCCCAGGATCCTGTCTTAGGCAGTGTGCAGCGCCAGCTGTTGTAAAGGAATGTGCCATTACTGGACAACTGTGGAATAATTTTCCAATCAAGAACCCTGTAGGTTGACACTCATACCCTCTAGCAGTGGTTTATAGCCCAGTCAAGGTCAGCCATATATATATATATATATATATATATATATATATATATATATATATATATATATATATATATAATGGACCAACTTCTGTTGGCGAGAAAGTGCAAGCTTTTGGGCCACACTGGGCCCTTCCTCAGGCTTGTAGCATAGCAAGTCAGAAATAATATAAACTGAGCAAATGCAGGACAGGGATATATGAGAAGGCACAGAATGACATGGGTGGGAGTGGATAAGACAAGGTAACTGGTGGGGGTTAATTAATTGAAATATATCATTTGAACTACACTGTCTTCATCTCTTACATTTGGGACCAACACAGCAACCATACTGTATTTATGGCAGACACTCGCACCCAGAGCACATACCCTGCAGCCTTAGGGATGCTTCCTGACCCTAGGGGAGAGGAGGCTATAAATGAGACTCTTTCATCAGTGGTTTTTATTTCCCTGTCCATAACCCCTTTTGTTTCTGATCTATTCTACTACTTAATTACCTTGTAGCTGATACTCTGTGTTACAAATAGGCTTACAGAAGGTCATACTCGGGGACCTGTGTTCACTCTGCCCCAAAAAATTAAATTCTGCAACCAGTGAAGCCAAATTCTGCAAATTCACCATGAGCATTAAAATTTGCATAACTAGCTTGATTTCCATAATCATGTAAAGTTTATATGTGCAAGTTTGCTTCCCAGCATGCTTTTCCAACAGGGTTGACATAAACCAGATCCAGGCTCCCCAACTCCCCCAGGCTCCTCCCTGATCCAGGACCCCCAACAACCCAAGGCTGGTCCACTCCAGATCCAGGACCCACAACATCCCAAGGCTGCTTCTGGGCTGAGCAGCTGGAGAGTGGGCCAGAGGGGAGTGACTGTGGACTGAGCAGCTCGAGCCATGTGGCTGGACAATGGGGCAGGCCCAAGACCTGCTTCCACCCCCCCCCCCCCCCCCAGAAGCCTGATCTGCGTCATCCAAGTCCTACGCCAGGCTTCTCTCCGCCACTGCTGCTATTGGTGCAATGCTGCCTGCTCACCCTCGCTGCAGTCGTTTCTCAGCTAGTGCCACGTGACCGCAAAAACAGCCAATCCCTGCAAGGGATGGCTGAAACTGCGAGAGACAGCATGATTCGTGGCCTCACAGTAAACATGGGGATAGAACCCAGCACTCTAACATGGTAATTCCAGATGTCGGGTCTTCAGCAGTGCTGCTGGCTAGACTCCATTCTTCTGGCAAACGGCACCAAAACAAGTCATCCACAGAAGAGCACGAAATAGCAGGGGAATTGCTTGGTAGAAGATGACAGGTGGTGTGTGTGTTCACCCACACCCACAGCAGGGAAAAGCTTGCCAAAATTGCTCGGGGCCGTACCTGGGGGTTAAAGGTTTGGGTTTCCCAGAATAGGAACGCATAGGGTCTTGTGAATTCTGCACCGGTGCAATTGCAGCCATTTTCACAGAATTTTGTATTTGTCTTAGATATTGCAGACATTTCCTCTGGCAGCACAGAATTGCAACCTGAGTGGAGAGCACTAGGAGCTATGGAAATGCCAGCACGGTGTGCTAGCCAATGAGGTGCTTTATACTGTTAGCTGTTGTAGCTTAGCTGCTGTAGAGGAGCAGCTCACAACCCTGAAGGGAGGAATAGCACTCCCTGCACCGCCCACCCCTGCTGTTATGTCTATATGGTATTTTATGGTGGGTTTTTTATTTTTTAAAGATAGGAGACATTTAAAATTGATGGCATGGCATGCTGGGAAATGGATTGACATTCCAAAATTTCATATTTTATTTATTTATTTATTTAACCAATTTTATACCCCACCCCTCCTGCCACAGGCAGCCTGGGGTGGCTAACAACATTAAAACATAATATAAAATGCTATAAAACCAATTAAAACATTAAATAACCAGTAAAAGAGGGGGAAAAGATCCACCCGTACCCCTCTCCCTCACCAAACGCCTGATGGAACAGCCAGGTCTTACAGTTCTTCCGAAATACCGGGGGGTCTGGAGCCAGACGGGCCTCCACTGGGAGGGAGTTCCAAAGGCGCGGTGCGGCCACTGAGAACACCCTATCTATTTGCAGAACTTCTGGGTTTTTTTGGGGGGTGTGTGTGTGTCAGGAGTTGCAAGAATTTGGAGGAAAAAATTGTGGAATCTATGGGGCTCTGCGAATGCAGTCTGAGTATGGGAAGAGGTGGGAGCCCCTAGTCTTTAGGACATGCATCTGGGGAATTCTGTGATCACGGGGGAGATGGGGGTGGCAACAATTGCAGTAGAAGGGGGTTTGAATCAAGCAATGGTGCTGGCTGAATGGTGTAAGGAAGGCTGAAAGTTCATGGCCAAGGCTACAGGCAATGGAGAAGGCTGTGTTGAAGGTGGAGAGGGGTCGGGAGCTTGGACTGGATGATGCCACTGTGGGCTCATCTGATGGCAGGCCCAGGCCCTGGCCCGGGGTATTGAAAGCAGGGGCACTTGCAGAATTTAGACTGGGCGTGGCAGGAGGGTGGGAGATTCCCTTTGCCCTGTTTCTTTCCAGTGTGGCCGTACCCCATTCCAAGCATTTTAACACCAAAGTGCTTGGAAAAGGGGCGTGGTCATGTCAGAAAAGGGGTGGTACTCCCTTTGCCCCACCCCTTTCTGACATGGCCAGGACCCATCTCCAATCACTGTGATGTGGGGTGCTGGGGAGCTCCTTCGCCCCTGCCTCTTCCTATCATGACCCTTCCTGAAGGGCCAGGGTTGCCACCTGTGGTGGTTTTTACCTGATACTCCCATAGGCCAAAATGGAAGTGTCGGGTAACAAATGACCGAAGGTGGAAACTCTAGTTAAAGGGCTCTGGATAGACATAGCGAGGCAGGAGTCTGCTCCCGACACCCATGTTTGAAGGGCTACTTTTCAGCTGCTAGTTCTCTTCTGCGTAGGTCTGTTGCCCCAGGGACCAGGTGCAGTGAACAGCTTTCCTGTGGCTCACGTTGCCGTGATGGCAGCCTGGCTTGTCTTGCTAAGGAAGCCCACTGGGATCTCCAGCAAATGGAACAGGAGTTTTCCCTGCCTGAGCAAGAGGCTGTGCTAGCCCCACCAGTACCAGTGTGAGTTTAGCAGGCCAGTGAGTGTGAGGATGTGGCTTTGAGGAGCCAGGGCTACTGGGTAAGTGCTGTCTCCTATCCCCTCCTGTCTTAGCCTAGCTCTTGCCCCGTCCTGAAGCTTTGTGGTGGAAAAATATGGGATCTTTGCTTCCTTCTCCACAGCAAGGACTCCAGTCTTGCTGACAGGCTGACCCCTGTGTCAGCCTGGCCAGCAGGGGGCGCTGCCTTTCCTGGTGTGGGCTAGGTAGCTTGAATGCCCCAGCCTGGCTGTCTTCCGAGGTGACATCAGGTGTTTGTGCCAATACCGGCAATGATCTCATTCTGCTTGCTGCTGACAGACCTCCCTGGGGTCACCTTCCCCAGGCATCCTGCTGTGGCGTAGAGATGAGGACAACTCTGGACACTGCTGATAGACACGGCAGCCACAAGGGATGGTTTGCACTAGTTTTGTCTCCTGATGTGACAGGTAGCACGTGACTTTTGTGCCTGCGTGACTGAAGGCTCTAGGGTTGCCGCCTTTCACGTTTTGACCCCAAGACTCCCATTTTGGCCTATGGAAGTCTCGGGGGTCAAACTGTGGAGGGTCAAACCCTAGAAGGCTCTGATCTATGCACATGACTCTCCCATGAGCACCCCCTGTGGGTATGTCAGGCCTGAGCCTGTGGGATAGGGGTACCCAGGGCAAACCCTGCCCTCCTTTCTTCCCTTGTTTAGAGAGGTGGCATAGTCCCTGACCAGAGCTGAGGCCAGGGTGAGTGCAACCCCGCCTTGGGCCTGCCTCTGGGGATAGGGCTGTGCTAGGCTTTGTATGCTAGACCTCTGTCTTGTCTTCTGGGCATGCTCTGTTAGGACTGATTCCCACTGCTCCCCATCAGTGGTAGGGCTGGTGGGTTTCCAGCTGTTCCGGGGTCCAGAAAGCAGTATCCAGGCCAAGGGCTGTAGCCCCCACAGCAGAGTGGCTGCCCGTTAGGCCATCATCTTGGGCATCTGCTTTGCAGTGGGATGGAAGTGGACAGGAGCGTAGCTGGGCTGGAATGAAGATGAATGAATTTGCCATTCAGCTTGAGGGCCTCTTCCAAGGGCATAGCTAATATAATAGGGACAAGCAGTGCAGAAGATAGACTCCCCCACCCCAGCTTCTCTGAGTATCAGGGGCATAGCTGCACCAGGCACCTTGGGGGTAGGGGGGGGGGGGGAAGGCAGGCTTGTGGGCCCTGATTCTGTTGCATTGCCTGTCCCTGTTATAGCTACAGCAATGGAAGAGGCCCACAAACTGAAATGATTTGGGAAATCCAGGGTAGAAGCCGATAGTTGAGAGGGCAATACTGGCTCCTTCTCAGGGTGCCCCAAGGTTGGTCTGCTGTGGGCAGCGACTGGTGAGATCCTCCCTGTGAGATAGTGTCTGTCCCTTCCCCTCTTGACTAGGAGTACCACGCACACATTGGACCTGTAGTCTGTGTATGAGGGCGGGCCTTGGAGTGGGGCCAGCAGAGCTGTGGCCCCAGGCCCATGGGAAGCACCTCAGAAGGATCCTCCTCTCAGCACCTGCAGGCAGCGCCTGGCTTGGGAATAGGGTGGCTAGATATGCAAATTTTAAAGGAGAAATACAGGTTTCAGGGCTGCATTGGAGCCAGTGCAGCCCTGCAACCTGTATTTCTCATGTGTCCTCACAAATTTGCATATCTGGCCACCCTATTTGGTAAAGAGGCTCTGGGACAGATGCTTCCTGTGAGGCCCGTTGCTCCTGAGGCTCATGGTGCAGACAGTGGTATTCCTGAGGCCCCCTGGGACTAGGTGGCAGCAGAGGAGCACTAGCAGGCACGGGAGCGGTAACAGCACTGGCAGTGCTCCTGGGGCACCTGAGGAGTGGTTGTGGGACCGGCCCCTACCTGCCCAATCCAGGTAAGCCCTGCCACCCCCAGGCCTTGTAGATTCTAAGGCCAACCCTGAGGCGGGGTATGTGTGCACATGTGCTATTCCCAAAGCTCAGGAAACCAACATGCATAACACACATGAAACATACCTGTATATGATATGAGCACTGTATGTTAATATTTTACCGATGTGTCTATTTTAATCCTTGGGAGCTCCCTCCCCACAGCCAGGTGTTCCCTGTGAGCTGGTGCCCAGCAGCTTTGGGATACTAGTGATGGGAAGTGACCTACCTGGCATGCATGGCAGACCTGGGCCTCCTAGGTGCCAGCTTCATTCCTTGACCGCACAAGGCCTTCCTTCCTGTCTCCATATCCCTGGCTTGCTCTGGGGTGAGCAGAGGGGGAGCAGCCGGAGATGGGGGAGGGGATGGGTGCACACAGCTTAATCCTCTCCCTCCAGTGGTGCATGTCAGCGCATTCTGCTGATTCAAGGCAAAGCCACTGATTACAGCCTGGGCTTGGTAATTGCCCGACTCCTGTATTTATCTAAAGGAGACCAATCCTGCCTGCTCCGCTGCGGAGACCTTAGAGTGTGAAATGGCCAAGTCAGCAAGACAAGCTGCTCTGCTTCTCTGTGCACAGAGGCTGGGGGCCTCATCAAGGGGATGATTTAGGGGGGACACTTCAGAGCGTGGGGTGGGGCAAGGGTGGGGTGGGGCATAAGTTCAGATTGTGGCATGTGCTGGCTGGTGGACTTTGCGATGGAGAGTGGAATTGATCTCTTAATAGTGGGGTATGTCTTCACCCCAGTGATGTCACTCACACACACACCACTTCTCAGACCCTAGTGACACCTCCGTGGCTGTTTCAACCCTGTCTCCTCCCCCCTTTATAGCCTGTTCCTTCCTCCCTTGCCTTGCTCCTCAGAAGTTGAGGGCTGGCTCTGTGCCCATGGTCTTGCTGTATCTGGTTTATTAACTTCAAATGTGTAGACCTATCTCCAAAGGCTCCCACCCAGGGGATGCTTTATGGGGTGGAGAGGACAATCTGACCCCCTCCCCACACTCTATTTCCCCCAATGGCAAAGAGATAGCATGAGCCAACAGACTCTGGATGTCTGGCCCCGGCATTGGCTCTCTCCGTGCTCCTGGGTCCGCTTGAGCAGCTCTGGGAGAGGGCCGAGGCTTTGTGTGAGACAGATGGTGAGGAGGGAGCAGACAACGGTTGGCAGCCTGCGGGGAGAGCCAAGCTGGGGGTTGTGGCCTGTTGGCCTGTGGGAAGGAGTCCCTGGCTCATCGGGAATCCTAGAGGGGCAGATGGAACTGCTTTTGCTCCAGTTGCTGCTTTTGCTCCCATCATGGTGAAGGCTAGAGAGACTAGAGGCGCAGTCAGACGTGCGTTTAAATCGCGGCCGCGGCAGCATAGTGCGATTTAAAACACCGCGCACTTCCGGGTTGGTCTGAATGCAACATACTCCGAGCAGCTTTTCAAACCGCACTCCAACAGGTCGGGTTAGGCTGAAATGTGCGCGCTCACCGCATTCAGACCAACCCGGAAGCGCGAGGTGCTTTAAATCGCACGATGCCGCCGGCGCGGCTGTGCGATTTAAAAGCACGTCTGAATCCAGTCTAGGCCTAGTCAGGCTAGTTGGCCTGGTGCTAGACTGTGGTTGGTTCCTCCTGGCCTAGCTGAAGACAGCTCATTGGTCTGAGGCAAAGGACTAGCCTGGGGATAGGGTTGCCAGGTAAAAAAAAAAATTAAAATGGGGGGATGCTCCAGAGCTGAGGGATACTTAAATAAGGGGTGTTTGTTATGTTCCATGGAACTGCGGGGTTCAGAATATGGGGATGTTTGTTGTAAACAGAAGGGATGCCCATTGTGTTCTATAGGGCTGTACGACTCTAAAATTTAAAACAAGGGGCAACTGGTTTCTCTATGTGGGGACCAGGCAGGGGTGAATGGGCAGGCCATGGGGGGGGGGGGCATTTCCACTTGTGGCTAAGGGGTGTGTGTACTGTTCTGTTGGGTCCCTCTTTGTAGTGCCTTCTATGTGCCTCCACCATTGGCCTTCCTTATCTGTATGGGGTAGAGAATGATCTGTGCTTGAGGAGAGAAAATCATGCCTTGCCCCACAGAGCCAGAGGTGTTGCTGCTGAGCATTGGGAGGATGTGGTCTGCTTCTGTGCAGCCCCCTTCTAGGTGGCAGAGAGTTGTGTGGGATGTTAAAGGGAGCTCAGAGCCCCACTTGCCTAGGATGGTGTCTTCCCAAGCAGAGCAATATGTAGGCCCCTCTTGAGTGCTCCTGGGGTCTGGGAGCCTCCCCCATACCCTGATGAGCTCCAGGCAGGAGAGGAGACTGATTGAAGCCAGGCTCTCTGGCTCTTTGATCAGTCGGTGAGCTGAAGCAGCTTCTGCTCCGCTTTGGGGTGTAATCAGTCCCAGATGCCTGGCCCAGCCAAGTCCCTGGGTGCTCAGCAACCGCAGCTGCCAGCTCAGGAGCTCCAGAAAGCTCTGGGGACTCTGGATCTCCATGAAACTTGCAGCAGGCTGGTGCCTTCCTCCCCCCACCCAATCCTGTCTGGCCTTCACCTGAATCGGTTGGTAGAACCCATAGGTCTGGAAAGTTGGATGTCATTGAGGCTCTGCCTGGCAGAAAGCCTGGACCTTGGTCCCAGTATTGAGAAGGGGCAGGGAATGGAGTTAAGGTGACTCGGTTGGACAGTCTCACCTAGAGCTGCTCTGTCATGCTGTCCCTAGGAGGCTAGCAGGGACCGTTGAAACGTCCTGCCTCCACTTCTGGGCAATGTATGGGCCAGGCAGTGCAAAGGTAAGATGGGGTGTGAGAGAGTGCAGTCTTCTTTGCTTTTGTTTGTTTGGTTTTTTCCCAGTCTAGCCTTAAAGTTGAGCAATAGACTATTTTAAATGAACTTAATTATATAAATTATGTTAATATACACATTTATGCAAATTTAGGGTGGAGCATGGGGCATCCCACTCTGGGGACGTTAGGGGAAGCATTTTCTATGTTTTGCCTGCTGTGCGTGTGTGGGTGCGCTGATCTCTAGCCTATACAGGAGTGTTGGGGGGAGCACAAGCTAGGTGGGTTGATGCATGGCTCTGACCTAGAGCCTGCCTGCTCATCTGGATCCCTGCTTTCAGCTTCCCACTGGGCTCCGTTCTTCTATCCTCTCTGGAACTGAATGCCTGGGTAGGTACACAGTTCAGTATGAATGCTAGAGTGGAGTTACAGTAACTATGATCGGGACATGTGGGTGGTTGCAGTTAATGGGGACGGGGCTCTCACCTTCTGGGATCTATGTACGAGACCACGTGCAATAGAGGCTGGGGCTGCCTGAGTGCCGGAGGCTCCCATAGGCTGAGTCCGGTAGCCAGGAGTATGGCAGTTCATCGATCCAACTCTTGGCTTCTCCTGACTGTGCCTGGCTATGGGGTAAAGCCAGCTGCGGTATTCACGTGACTCTGTAACCTGGTGCCGTGAACTCAAGTAGCAAGTTGGTAACGCAACCCGGCCATCTGGCTTTTGTGACACAAGCTCACCCCAGCTCTGCTTACGGGGTCAAGACTGGTGTGGGGCCCTGCGGTTAGTGGGCCGCCTTAACGCTGTGTGTGTGTGGCCGCCTGGCAGGGACCGTACCTTCTGTGTGTTGCATCCCAGGGTGGGGGTGTGGAGGGAGAGTGGTGCCTGGTTCCCTGCTCACAGTGCATGGGCCTGGCAGCCAGGGGCACCCCATCCCCCTACACTGCCTGTAGAGAGCTCTGTGGGCCACAGCCCCTGAAGGAGAATGAGAGCCTGCTCCCCACAGCAATGTAGCCGCTGGGTAGGGAGCTCTGGTGCAGGTGACCTGACAGCAGCTATCCCACTGCTGGTTTGGGTTGGGGGCGGGGAAGAGGAGTGTCGTGTTCTGGGGGGTGGTGGGGTAAAGAAGTCTCTGTTGGTGCTGGGGAGCCCTTCAGCATGGGGCATTTTTCTGGGAGACCATTTGGGGGCCTGGGGCCTCCTTTGAGGCCTTTTAGGATGAGGGAAGGCGATTGTCTGTAGCGGAGAGGCAATAGGGGTGTTACTCCGTGGGGGAGTGAACAGCATCAAACTGTTCTGAAGCGAGAGGTGACGTCTGGGTGTTGACTCTGTTCTATTCCCAACTCTGCAAGCCTCTCAACCTCTTGTGTGCCTCAGTTTCCCCGTCTGTACATTAGGGGAAAATACCTCCTGTCAGGAAGGAGGGAGGTTTGTGGGTCTATTGTCCACACAGCTGCATTTCTGATTGGATTAATAGGAGCAGGCCTTAGTTACAACCCCCTCTGCTCCTTAACTGCCTCCGTAGCAGTGTCTTGGAGAGAGCAGCTAACCCCTTCTCTGCTGCCAGTTGTCACTGAGCCCACGCTGTCAGTAGCCCCTAGCTGATACTGTGCTCTCTGGCTCCATCTTGGCCCAGCCTGATTTGAGTTAACTGTTTGCTCGGTGATGTCGACTCCCCCGGGGACACGCTCTCCACTTCACAGAGAGCTGCTTCTCCATCGAACAAAGCTGAGCACTCGAGGGATGCGCTGGCTCAGTAAAGGGCCGCTCTGTTACACAGACCAGCACTTGGTTTCTCTCGGGTTACACTCTGTGCATCCCAAACAATGGCTCCCTTGTCAGGCCTCAGAGCAGCGCAGGCCTTGCTGTGAGGGTCAGGCCTCTGCATAGGATAGTCTCCAGGGCCTGAGGGCTTCCGGCAGCAGGAGGGAGCCCCCAGGCAGGCCAGGCTGGAGTGTCCCATTACGCGTTCACAAGCTGCAAACCCTTCCTGCAAGCTCCGTGGCCTTGCCCTAGCTCCCCATGCTCAAAATCGGTCTAGTGGCCTTCAGGCCATTTTAAGTCCTGGGTCAGGGTAAGATGCATGTGAAAGTCAGTCTCTCTAGAGATTGCAAGAAAAGGGCTGTGCCCAGCTAGGATTCTATCTGGGATAGGGGCTTTGCTTGAGGGGCACTGGCACAGCTGCATGTTGAGATCTTGCTTGCCCTCTGGTCAGTATTTTGCTTCCCTAGTTGCTGAGGCCTCTAAGTAAACCCCTGTCTCAGTCTGTGTGGTTGATACAGCTCTCAAAGTTGGAGCGCGGGGATAGAGAGAGAAATGGGCCGAGTCCCATATGATGCCATGGCTGCCCTAGAGATTGGCGGTGTGCTACCCAATTCTGTTTCTCCAGCAATGACAACGGAGGAGGGAGCAGCCGCTCTCCATGGCTGCCAGTGGCTTAAAGGGGATCTATTAACTTTCTAATCAATGAGTGGGCAGGGGAGCATGGGCTGCCTGGGATTAACCCTCTCTGTGCCAGCAGAGGGTGAAGTGCTCTGCAAGATCCTTCTCAGAAGTTTGTTTCTGTTTTTCTTTATCAGGTTTCTCCAAACCACTTCCCAATCCTGGGTGCTAATGGGCTGGTCGAGCTTGTCTCGGGAAGTGCTAGAAAAATCCAACTTTGTGATATGAAACTGAGCAGTCTTGGCTGTGCTGGGCTTGCTTCTAACTGGGGCTTCTGGGGAGCTGCTGGAGTGGAATGAGCCCGGTTGTGGTTCATATTGTCAAGTCAGCTGCTCCTACTCACCCCTGCTGCTGGGGCATTTCTCTGGGAGACTTGCACTTCTCATTGGTATGATGGCATGGGAATGCCATGATTCTCCATCCATGAAGCTCGAATGGGACTTTGCTTGGGGGTGGCAGCTCTGAATAGCATGGGCCTCTGGAAAGTTTGAGCATCTTGCTGCTTTTAGCTTTTGTTCCCGTCATTGTCTCCTCTGTAGCTGTTTTAATTGAAGTGTTTCCTTTTTCTCATCGCTTCCAGAAAGTGAATCCTGCCTCCTCCTCCACAGGACTGGGCTCTTGTAGTGGGAGCTGTTCCGCTTCCTTCCAGTCTCTCTGAGGCACATTCATGTGTACAAAGCAGAAATGATTGATTTTATTTTGATTTTTAACCTGCCCTACCCTGAAGGCTCAAGGCAGCTTATTATGTAACGCGTAATATATGAATACTGTACAAAATATAAGAGAATGAAAACCTATGAAAATACAGACTGTATAAAATTCCCCAATTAAAACCAGTTCCCCAAACCCTATCCTTGCCTGCGAAAGGCCTGGCTAAATAAACAGGTTTTGAATTGCCTCCAGAAAATACTCAGGCTTGGGCTTTGGCAAACCTCCGGGGGGAACAGGAGATCCAACATTGTGGCGCAACCACTAAGAAAGCTCCTCTGCACGCTCTTGCTTGGTGCAGTATTGGAACTTGTAAGAGAGCGCACCCAGCTGACCTTGGGGATCACAACGGAACATAGGAGAGGAGGAGATGGATGGTCTTTTAGATATGTGGGGCCCAAGCCATTTACGGCTCTGTAAGTCAAAAGCAGCATCAGTAACTCAGTAAGCTATTGATAGCCAGTGCAGACTCTGGAACCCTGATGTAATGTGCTCCCGGTAGGTAGCCCACCCCACTCTGCCTCATCTGCAGCCCCACATAGACAGTAGTCTAGCCTCAAGGCTACGAAGGCATGGGTGACAGTGGCCAGATCTGAATCTGATAGAAAGGGTAGCAGCCTTCTCACCAGGGGGAGTTGATGAAAAGCACTCCTGGCCAAAGTCGTGCATGTCAAGTGATTTTTCTGGTTTTAGTAACTTGACTTCAGTACCATTCACATTAGACTTCAAAACTCACTTAGTACTGCTGCAATCAGCCTCCAGTGGTGGTGATGTGAAAATGCACACAGTGAGACACATCCCTGCCTGCCCGGCACACAACGCATTCTGGGATGTCATGTCGTGACACAAAGAAAAGAACCAGAGAGTTGAAAGCAGAAGCATTGTGGGCTATACCCTAGGAATGATTTGTATACTGTGTTCACCAACCAAGCACAGGAAGGGCTCCTGCTAAAAGATACTTCAGTTTGGAAAGCAAAAGGGATTATGTACTCCGAGTTCCGGAATACTTCAACTCCGATTCCTGAATCCCGCTGCTCGATGTGTGAATGATGAGAGACAAGCAAGTTAATGACTTAAGGACCTGAGCCTCTGGAGTTCACAAGGAACGTGAAAGCTGGCACTGACAGCTGGTAGGGAGCCTGCAGGGGCACCACATTGGGGATAGGCCAGCTGTTTGCAGCTACAAGGAGATTGTCCCCAGCATGCATTGCTCCCCTGGGTTAAAGCTGAGCTCTCAGCCCCCTGGCTCTTGGCAGCAGAGAACTGGTAGCCCTAATCCCCTGATGCTGAACTGTGCTTTTTCCTGTCCGGTGATTTAAAGGGCTAGTTTCTGACTGGTTGGATGCTTAGTGGGATCAGGGAAGGGGTGTAATTGGATTGTAGGAATCAGTGTATTGACTGACTGCCAAGGGCCCTGCCCCCCCCCATCCCAAACTCCATTGATCAGCCAGCTGGGCTCTTCATGGCAATGCGTCTCGTTCAGACATGTCTAGATCTGACAGAGATGCTGCTGATTTTGTTATGGTGACATGACACCAAATGGTCCCATCTCCAATCAAAGCCTCATTGAGCCAGGTGTGATATGCTTGAGACAGTGTCTGCCCCAGAGGGCTTGGAGTTTAAATATATTTTATTTATTTATTTTATTTATTTTATACATTTTTACCCTGCCCCTCCTGCCATGCAGCTCGGGGCGGCTTCCAGACATTAAAAATACAATAAAATCAATTAAAAGTCATCATAAATATTATTAAATATTAAAACAGGGCTAAGATACAATTAAAAAAACCCAAAAATAGGTGGGGGAACTAAAATACCCCTCCCAAAGGCCTGGGCGAACAGCCAGGTCTTGCAATTTTGCCGGAATGTTAACAGGCTAGGGGCCAGGCGAGCTTCCTCCGGAAGGGAGTTCCAAAGCCGCGGCCCAACTACCGAGAATGCCCTCTCCATTGTGGCCCCCCGCTTAACACGGGGGACCTCCAGGAAGGCACCCCCGGCAGACCGCAGGAGCCGCTCTGGGGCGCGGAGGGCGAGGCGGTCCCTAAGGTATGAGGGGCCGAGACCGTGTAGGGCTTTATAGATCATCACCAACACCTTGAACTTGGCTCGGCACGCTATTGGCAGCCAGTTCGGAGCTCGATGGGTGAGAGCAGGGCATATGCTTCTCCCTAGGGCATGCAGCAAGTTGATTGCAGAGCCAGGAGCTGCCTCCTGGGCAGATCTGTTCCTTGACAGCAGCACTGGGGACTCCTAGATGCTGCTGCTGTCGGAGACTTCTCTGACTTGGTTTGCAGTGAGCACACCTCTTAACTGCCCCCATGCCAAACTCCTATCTGGCTCATTGAGCTTCTACTAACTTCCAAAGTGGCCCATGAGAGGGCAACGGTTCCTCAACGCTGTGGAAGTAACTCAGAACCTTGGTGTGTGGCATTAGCCTGTCCACTGGGTGACTCTGGGAGACTGGTGGTAGATGAATGCTTAGAACCCTTTTAGCCACAGAAAAACCAATGGCCCATCTAACCCAGTATCCTGTCTCTGACAGTGACCAGCACCGAATGCTTCAGTGGAAGTGCATGGAGTGATCTGTTATTTCCCAGCTTCTGCCAGTCAGAGACTGCATCTCCAGCCATCCTGACTAATGGCCATAGATGGGTTTACTCTCCATGAATTTACCCAATTGTTCTTCCAAGCCCAGCTGCACTACTAGCCTTTATAACACCCAGTGGCAATGAGTTCCACAGGTTAATTGTTAATTGTGTGGAAAAAGCACTTCCTTTTATTTGTTTAAACCTGATGCAACCGATGTGCTGGGGTCTGTTTGAGCCACGACTTGCGAATTAGATCCATGCCTGTCCTGGTTTTTGAAAGTTGCCACGGACACATTGGGGCCGGTGCTGGTGGGGGTTATCAACGCCTCCCTTTGTGAGGGAAGGGTGCCAAACTGCCTCAAGAAGACTGTGGTCTGGCCTTTCCTCAAAAAACCATCGCTTGACGTTGGTGTTCCAGCTAGCTACCCGTCTGTCTCTAACCTTCCCTTGTTAGGGAAGGTTATTGAACAGGTAGTGGCTCATCGGTTCCAGGTGCATTTGGACGGCGTTGGTTTTCTTGATCCCACACAATCTGGCTTTCGTCCGGGTCATGGCACGGAGACAGCGCTTGTGGCCTTGGTTGACAACCTCCTTGTGGAATTTGACACGGGTCGTATGACTCTGTTGGTTCTGTTAGATCAATCGGTGGCTTTTGACACCGTTAACCATGAGTTGTTGGTGATGTACCTGCGAGAGCTGGCGGGGTTGGATGGGACCGTCTTGCCCTGGTTCCATTCCTCTCTCGCGGTTAGATCTCAGCGAGTGGTGCTAGGGGACTATTTCGCCCCCTGAAGGCCTTCTGTGTGGAGTCCTGCAGGGTTCTAGTTTGTCCCCTCTCTTGTTTAATGTGTATATGAAGCTGCTCGGGGAGGTCGTGCGCAGCTGGGGGGTTCATTGTCATCAGTATGCGGATGACACCCAGCTGTACTTATTTTCATCTGACCCAGGCCCTGCTCTCTCATTGCTGTCCTGGTGTTTGGCCGCTGTGGGGGATTGGATGAGGTCAAGCTGAGTGAAGCTCAATCCCAATAAGACAGAGATGAAGTTAGTAGGCGGGACCGGTGATCTGAGGGAAGAGGTTTCTCCCGTTATTGGGGGTATCTGTCCTCCATTGGCTCCATCTGTGTGGAGCCTGGGGGTTCTGCTTCTGGACTCACAGCTACGCCTCGATTCCCAGGTGTTGGCTGTAGCCAGGGATGCCTTTCGCCAACTACATTTGGTAAAGAGGCTCCGCCCATATGTCTCGGGCTCCGACCTCTCCACTGTCATCCATGCATTTGTCACCTCAAGGCTAGACTATTGCAACGCGCTCTACGTGGGGTTCCCATGGTGATGGTCTGGAAGCTGCAGCTAGTGCAGAATGTGGCGAACCTCCACCTTACAGGGACGGGCTGCAGGGAGCACATAACACCTGTGCTCTGAGCACTGCACTGGCTGCCTAGTGTCTTCTGGGCCCAATTCACGGTGCTGGTGTTGACTTTTAAAGCCTTTCATGGCCTGGGCCCTGTTTATCTGAGTGATCGCCTCATCCCCATAGCTCCTGGGCAGCCCCTGGAAGTGCTGCACTATTGGCATGTGCAGACAGGAGGGTGTTCCTGTGCCATTGCTCTGGAATTTCCTTCTGGTAGGGGTTCACTTCAGCCCGGATCTCCTTGCCTTCCAATGGAATTGTAAGACCTGGCTCTTCTTTATTATTATTATTATTATTATTATTATAATAAAAAAATAATCTTCTGTCAGGTGTTTGGGGAAAGGAGGGGCGAATGGGTTAGATGGGGGGTGGGGGGGAGGATATTTATGCGTAGTCTAGATTTTATATTTTTATAATCTACTTTTATATTATTATGTTTTTGTCATTTTTATTGACTTTGTGTGTTTTACTTTGTAAGCTGCCCTAAGTCGCTTTTGTGAGAGGGGCAGGGTAAAAATGTAAGAATAAATGAAAAGTTTGTGCGTGTCCATGAGCTCTTGTATTTGGAGGATAAATAACAAGTCTGTGTTCGCTTTCTCCACACCACTAATGATTTTATAAACCTCTATACCTATTCTGCTCCTCAAAGGTGAGGAGCCCTAATTGCTTGAACTTCTCCTGGTATTAAATCCATTCCAGGCACTTGATTTGCTTTTTTCTTCTTTGTACCGTTTCCGACTGTAGTAGATCCTTTTTGAAGGGGGTGAGGGGGTGCACCATGGATTTCTAGAGTGGCATATTTTCTGTGTTATTTTCTCACTCTTATTGCGCATAACCTGGTGTGCCTTCTTGACCACTGTTGTGCATTGAGCTGATGTTTGCAGAGAAGTATTAGGCAGAATGACTCCAAGCTCTCTTTCTAGAGTTATAACAGTTACGTTTGGAACGCTGCATATTATGTGTGTGTGTGTAGCTCAGAGTATTTTTCCCTATGGGCATTTATCAGCATTGCACTTATCAATGTTGCCTTTCATCTGCCATTTTATTTCCCAGTCTTGTAAGATCCTTGTATAACTTTGCAGTCAGCTTCAGTGCCATCTCACTGTTCCCCCTCTGAGCCTTCTCATCCGTGATATGTTAAACAGCATCAAGTTCAGATCTTGCCCTGGGGCACCATGCTGTTTACCTCCAGTTGATTCCTACCCTTTGTTTCATGCGTGTGGGTTGGACCCTGCCCACAGCTTTAAAGTCTAATTTCATTAAATAGCAGTATTTTTAAAATGTAAATTACCAGAATGGCATCCTACAGTAACAAACTTGACATGCTTAACTCCCACGGTGTGTGTCGATCGGTCTGAACCAGACCTGCTCTGTAGAAAAAACACATGATGAGAGACTTTTGTGCAATCAAGCCTGGCAGCAAATTGCTGGGAGGCAGCTTGGTCCACGGTGACTAAGAAACTGGGACGACCCTGTTACAGATCAGTAACTGGCTAAAGATAGGAAAGCACCCTCCCTCTTGTCCGTGTCAGATCCAGGGAAGGGGGCCCATGTGCAAAATGATGGTGGTGTGGCCGTTCTAACATAGGAGTGTTTGACAGACACACTGACTCGCCCATTAGAAAAGGGAGATTTCTATAAATGTTACTATCATCTAGTTTTGATTTTCAGTCAAACATAACACCTTCGGGGGCTGGGGCTCCCTTTTGGGCCCTGTATGATGTGTGGACACACACACACACACACACACACACACACACACTATACTGTGTATCATACAGGGCCCAAAGGATTATTTTTATTATATGTCATTTTCAAATTTATTCGTGGACCCCATGTATTGGGAACTTCTGTGGAGCCCCCCAACTCATGGGGCCCTGTGCAGTCATGCTGTTTGCACTTGCTTGGATCCGACTCTCCTCCTTATCCCGCTCAAACTTAGTTTCCTTAAGAGCCTTTGGTGAGGGAGGGTTCTTGTCAAAGGCTTGTTGTTGTTTGTTTTTATTTACTTAGACACAAGCTTTCGCCATGGTCCCATGCAAGAAAATCTTACAATTATGTACCAGTAAACATTTACAATAAAAGCAAACCATAACAACTGAATATGTATACACATAATAAGATTAACTTTATGAGCATATACAACCAACCCAGCTATCACCTCTGTTGTCCTTCTTATAATAACAACCAAGTTAGTTTTCCAAGATTGTCAAAGACTTTACTCCACATAAAACAAAGCAAAAAAATAATTATCTAATTTCATGAGACTAAAAACAGTCTAGGCCATAATGAGTTCTATCATGAATAATACCAGGCCCACAAAAACAATATTTAATCTCTCTTGGGCAATATTCCCTTATAATACCCCAAATTATAAACAACTCAGACTAAAGATGAAACATAAGCATGACCAATTTCTTCTGCTGGCAAAGCAAATAAAGCTAGCCAGGACAGAAAACCCTCCCCTGTCAAAGGCTTTCTGAAAATTCTGTTGTTAATCATCTCGCTTATTGACACAGTTGGAAAATTCTAATAGATTGGTGAGGCATGACTTTCCTTTGCAAAAGCCTTGCTGATTCTTGTGAACATACTCTGCTTCTTCCATGGCAGTGGGGCTATCCAGGCCTTGGCAACGGGTATGGGCAGGGCCCCGAGGGAAACGCGGGTCTGCGATTCGCAGATTTCCCGTGGAATTCCCCTCCCCCCGCGGAATCTCCTGCCCCGCTTACCCCAGTGCAGAATTTCCAGCCTGCGCTGCGGGGACGCGGGGCAGGAGATTCCATGAGGGGAGGGGAATGAAAAAACCCTCGGGGCTTCCCCTCCCCAGCCTCCCCAGTTGCCAGGGGGGGAGGCACTCCCTTTAGATAATTAATTAGCTTACCAGGGACGGCTGCAGCAGCAGCTGCTCCGTCCAGCGCGCTCGTACTTCCTGGCTCGTACTTCCTGGCCCCTCCCGACGGGGCCTCTCAGGGCGACGCAGCCAGATGACATCATCCGGCTGCATCGCCCTGAGAGCTGTCTCTTATACACATCTAGATGTGTATAAGAGACAGGTACAAGCGCGCTGGATGGAGCAACTGCTGCTGCCGTCCCTGGTAAGCTAATTCCTTTTGGGTTTTTTTTGGGGGGGAGTCAAGCACGCCCCAGCAGCTGGGGAGGGCAAGCCCCGGCAGCTGGGGAGGGGAAGCCCTGAGGTTTTACCAGTGCGGGGGGAGGAGGAGGCAAGCCAAGCCCCCCCGCATGGTAAATCGCGCCGAGGCGCAGAATTGGCCCCTGACTCCCGCGGAATTTAAAAAAAAATTCCGCGGAAGAATCGGGGCCCTGGGTATGGGCATTGGATGGTATAGGGTGTCACAGGTGACCCTATGTTTGTCCGTGACATAGGGTAACCCCACTAATCTTTGGGGTAGCCGTAGCTCTATCTTACAACAGGATCAAAGACCCTTTTGAGACCCTGTGTTGCCTCCTGCACATGGTGTGGTAACTGCGAGCCTTTGCAATGCAACTACAACCAGCTCATAGGCACAGCTGCTCCCTGTCCCTCTGACCCCACACACCGCCTGTTGCAAATGGACCAAGGTGTCTGCATCCCATCCTCTGCCTCCAAGGCTTGCTTTGGGACCGATGTGTTGCAGGCTGGGCTCCCTATTAGACTGTGCTTTGTTGCTGCCATCTGCTGCAGTGCCTCTTTCCTCACCCCACGGCAGGGGAGTCCCCATACTTCCTGTCCCCGCCTAGCTTGCCTCGCAGGGGGCAACGAAAGACGATTCTGTGGCAGATGAAAATTGCCCAGTCTGCATTCAGAGCTGCCTCCACCATGGAGGCGTTAGCTGGCTTCCTGTAACCTGTGTTTCTTCACCAAAGTTGGTGGTGGTTGCATCTGCCATGAGCGTTGACATCTCTCTGGGTTTTGTCTCAGAGAGTCCAGGGAGAAGCCCCAGTTTTTCTGGGTCTGCCAGGGACACCCCAGTAACCTGCAGCAATGGAGGTTTTGGGGGAAGCTATGTCAGTAACCACAGGGACTCCCCCCCCCCCCCCCCCCCCCCCCCCCCCCCCCCCCCCCCCCCCCCCCCCCCCCCCCCCCCCCCCCCCCCCCCCCGCCCCGTGGAGGGTCATGATGCTCCAGAAGAGGTGTGGCTACATCAGAAAGGGATGTGGCCCCAGCCCTGCTTACAGCAGCCCTTTTCTGGATGGAAGCTCAGAGGGAGATGGTAACTCTCCCCACCATCCTGGGGAGGGAGGGTCCTGAGAGTGGTTTCCTGCCCTGTATGCCGCTCCTGCCAGGCCTTGGAGCCTCTGCTTGATGTGCTGTCCTCTCTCTACAGCAGGCTGACATGTTCTGGATTGTCTTGCCTCTGCTGCAGGGCTCAGGATGTTCTGGCATTTCCAGCAGCAACTCTCACTTCCTTGCCTTTCTGTAAAGCCCTGACTTTCTATTAGCCTCACTTGGGCCAGACCAGGCTTTCCATCAGTAAGAAGCCCACTCCCACGGAGAGCTGTATTGTTGTACGGGGCAACCCACTCCTTTGCCAGGGTATCCCTGCCTATACTCTGACACCCTGTCCTTCCCTTGCAGAGCTGAAGGAGGTGGCAAAGCGCTTCTCCAAGGCAGGTGTCTCCAACTACATGACACTGACGCTGGACGATGCTGAGGGGCTGCTGTATGTGGGGGCCCGTGAAGCCATCTTTGCCCTTGGCATTGGCACCATGGAACTCAAGGCAGCGGTGAGCAGCGGTGGGGGCTGTGAGCAGGGCCTGGTGTGGGGCTGGGAGGGGTGCTGCCCTGAAAGGCAGGCTAGCCTGACATCCTGTGGCAGTGTGAGGCAAAGCTCAGTCCTTGTTGCCTCCCCAAACACTGCAGGGGGCGCTGAGGAGGACTGTGCTTGTGGGATGCTGGGGTTACCTAGCTGCTTTGGGGCCTAGCTAAGCAGGGAGAGCATCCTTCTCCTTGGATGGAGGCCTGGCTGACTGGAGAAGGAGGTGGTGGGTCTTTTTTGCAAGGCAAGGAGCATGGCTCTTGGTCTGGTATCCTGAGGAGAGCATAGAGTGGGGTTTCAAATTTGGGGCTGTTGGCATTACTTCACCCCTGAGCCTGTTCTCTGTTCCTGACAGATCTCCTGGGAGGCCCCGGTAGAGAAGAAGGCAGAATGTATCCAGAAAGGCAAAAGTAACCAGGTAACCAGCATAGCAGCCTATTTCTCCCCACTCTCACTCTCCCTGATCCACCATAGATGAGGGGACGGGAGGGAGGAGGCCAATTACCCACTTTCTCTCTCTTCCCCCCCCCCCCCCCATGATGCCTTGTGCCATGTAAGGGGAGACACCAGCATTGCCAGACTCTATGTTCCATTTGTGCCAGGGGCCACGTGCGTATGACCCCTGCCCACTGCTTCCAGCCTTCCTGATTGGGGTTGTGGGGTTTCTCATGTCTTCCTACTGAGCCGCTCCACAGGGCATCAGCTGTGTTTGGGTTTTACTCTAGCCGGTTTTTAGTTCCTCTCCCCTGCTCGCTTCCCAGCTGGATGCGATCTGGTGCTGTTCCCAGCCTGCTGGGACTCCCTGCTGCCGGACACCCCCGCTTTCTGCTAACCACTTCCTCTTTTCCCCCAGACTGATTGCTTCAACTACGTCCGCTTCCTCCAGAGTTACAACAGCTCCCACATGTACACATGTGGCACGTACGCCTTCCAGCCCAAGTGCGCCTACATTGTGAGTATGCCAGAGAACCCCTTAGAACACATTTTTATTTATTTAAATTTTTACCCTGCCCTTCCCCTGAGGCTTGGGGTGGATTGCAACATTAAAAAACAAACCAAAACCCCCCCCAAAGCACACACATTAAAATACATTAAAACCCCACCCATCCCAATCCCTGTCTCCAACTGCCAAATGCTTAGCCAAACAGAAAGGTTTTACACTGCCTCTGGAATAGTCTCCAGCTCTGACAGACGTCTGCGGGAAGGGAGTTCCATAATACCGGGGTAGCAACTGAGGACACCTCTCTGCATGTTCTTGTTATACGAACAAGATTGGAAGGGGATACCCGCAAGAGAGTGCTCCCAGGCGACTGTGAGGGTTGCGGTGGAACGTGGTAGGAAAGGCGGACTTTCTGATACGTGGGGCCCAGGCCGTTTAGGGCTTTGAGGTCAAAACCAAACCTTGAATTGTGCCCGGAAAGCTAAATAGCCAGTGCAGACTGTAAAGCACAGGTGTAATGTGCTCATGATAACCTGTCCTGAAAAGAGCTCGGCTGCCACATTCTGCACCAGCTGCAGCTTCTGAACAGCCACCAAGGGCAGCCCCACGTAGAGCGTGTTGCAGTAATCTAGCCTTGAGTAACGAAAGCATGGATGATGGTAGCCAGATCTGAATCGGAAAGAAAGGGCCACAGCCTCCTCACCTGATGGAGTTGGTGAAAAGCGCTTCTGGCCATCACCGCCACTGATGTTCCAGGCATAACAAGGGTTTCAAAAGCACTCGAAGGCTGCAAAAATCGGTAACCAGAGGGGACTGGATGCCCTCGGTGAAAGGGGTCCCAATCTCCTCCAAGTCACAAGGTCGACTAACTGTCCTCACTTCAGTCTTATCTGGATTCTGCTTCAATTGGCTCACCCTCCTCCAGTCTCCAACAGCAGCCGGGCATCGGGTAAGCACTGAGACTGCAGGACCTGGGTCAGATGAAAAGGAGAGGTAGAGCTGGGTGTTGTCAGCATACTGATGGCACTTCACTCCAAACCTCCGAATGATCTCACCCAGTGGCCTCGGATACACGTTGAGCATGAGGGGAGATGAGCTGAAACCCTGCGGGACACAAGGGAGGTCCCAAGGGGACAACAGTCTCCCATCACCACCTGCTGGGACCTCCCTGACGGGAACAAATGGAGCCACTCATGAGAAGTCTGGGGCACCTGATCGAGTGGCACAGTTCCCTCTGTCAATCTCCAAGTGTAGATCATCAGCCAAGGCTACAAGCACAATCTCCGTGCTATATTCTCGATGAAAGCCTGACTGAAATGGGCCCAGCAATCCAATAGCATTGAGATGAGCCTGAAGCTGCTGTGCAACCACCTGTTCAATACTCTTCCCTAAAAAGGAAAGGTTAGAGACAGGACAATAGCTGGCCAGGGAGTCAGCGTCCAAAGATGGTTTCTTGAGCAGGGGCCAGACCACTGCAGTCTTAAGGGTGTCTGACCGCCTACCCTCCTGAAGGAAGGCGTTGACAACCCCAGCCAGCAACGGCCCCAATGCCTCCTGGCTGGCTTTCACCAGCCAGGACGGGCAAGGATCTAATTCACAACTGGTTGCCCACATCACTCCAAGCACCTCCTCTACATCAGTGGGCAACACTAATTGAAATTGATCCATTCAAACAGAACAGGGCTGAGCTTCCATGACACCAAACTCTTGAGTCTGCAGTCAAAGTAGCAGCACTCACGTTGTGGTGAATATGAGCGGTTCTGTCTGCACAGTAATTAATAAAAACGTCACAGCAGGCAATAAATGACTCTAGTTCACGGCAGAGACAGACCGGATTAACTAGGCCGTTTACCACCCGGAACAGGTCTGCTGGACAATACTTTGCAGATGCTATGATAGTGGAGAAGAAAGCTTTCTTTGTCGCCATCACAGCCATGGCATAGTCCTTCAAAAATGATCTGTTCTGCAATCCGTCAGCTTCAACACAAATCAAGCACCACCTGCACTCTAACGGTAGCGTCTCCTCCTGCTTCAACCGCCTCGGGTCCCCTGTGTACAAGGGGGACCTACCTATGCTGTCGTAGCGGTGGGAGCAGATGCCTGGGTGCAACCATGTTAACGGCCGTGGTCAAGGTGTCATTCCACAAGGCAACCAGGTCATCAGCAGAGTAGCTGTCAAGGTCGGTAGGTAAATTCCCCAGAGAATTCTGGAAACCAGTTGGCTCCACTAGTCTCTGGGGGCAGACCAACCTAACTGGTCCACCACCCCGACGGGGGCATAGGAGGGCAGAGATCTGGGCCTTCAGAAGGCAATGATCTGACCATGACAACAGTGTTGTAACACCCCCAATAATTGGAACCCCTCTTCTGATACAGGCTGGTACAAAACATCAAATCCAATGTGCCTTACGTGTTGGGCTAGATATTATTTGGGATAGACCCGTGATTGTCATGGAGACCATGTAGTCCCACTCTGGCCCCAAAAAGTTAGTCTCAATATGTATGATGAAGTCATCCAAGACTATAAGTCTGAGCGACCTCAAGAGCATCTCTGAGACCAGCTCATTTAGGGAGTCTGCCGTGCAGTGAGGTGGTCGGAACATCAGCAGAATTCTCAGTCTGTCCCAGGCCTCTTAACACAACATTGGCACACTCTAAACTGGACTTGTTAGGCACTGGACACCATGGAAAGGCCAGAGTATCTTTACAGATCACTGCCACTCCGCCTCCCTCAATCCTAGCCTGATGCTGTGCTGAATACCTGGCTGGCATCATCTGGGACAATCTGTGTGCAGATTCATGCTGGGACAAGCTGGGAACTCTTCTAAAGTAACTGGGAGCACCCCCCAGAGTCGGTGCTCTTGAGAGGACCCCCAGCTGGACTCCCCAGCACTTGTGCCTGCCTACACCATTGCTTCTAGTGCAGGGATAGGGAACCTTGGCCCTGGGGGCCAAATGTGGCCCATGGCTAGCTTTTTATTTGGCTCCTTTCCACTTCCTGGCCGCTGGATTTAGTTCCTACCCCAAGCATTGAAAGGCTCAGCTCCAGGGTAAGGGAGCAGAGATGAGGGCATGCGCATGAGGATAGCAGGGAGATCCACGGCACAGATCCATGATAATCTAGACCCTCCTCTTCCCGAGCTCCCCCAACTTCTATGTGGCTCTCAGAGCTTGTACTAACTTTGCCTGGTGCCCTGGCAGGCGGGGGCTGTATGCACGGGCGATATCCTACCAGTTTGGCAGAACCAGTTGTTAAAATCCTACCCAAATACCCATGAATGGAGGTGGGGAGCGTGGTTCCCAGCTCTTGCAGAACTGGTGGTTGTTTAGTTATAGTATTGCCCCTCGTTGCATGGTTGTGAATAATCCATTTGTAAGGAAGCAGATGAGGATTCTGCAGGTAGGGGGACATCCTGTTGGAACGTTGCTGCCCCCTATTGATCGTGTGGGATTATAGCTCATCAGCAAGGAGGCTTCTTGATCTGTAGAATTACTGCTGCGGTAGAAACCGCAGCCCCTCTTGGTTCTGCCTACCCCAGGCCTGTAGCCCTCTTTTGTTTTCTTCCAGGATCTGGCCAGCTTCTCCCTCGACAGACTCTCCTTTGAAGATGGGAAGGGGAAGTGCCCGTATGATCCTGCCAAAGGACATACAGGCCTCATTGTGGGTAGGTGATGCTCTTGGCAGCTTCTGGGGTGCTCCTGTGAGGAATGGTGGAATCTTTGAGCATGACTGATGCCCCCCTATCCCTTTATGGGGACCTGAGAGATACCTGGAACTAGCTGTCGGGGATCCCTCTGGAGTCCTATGGGGTATGCTGGCAGGTGTGGGGATTGATGGGTCCTGCAGAGTGTCTGGTCTGCCCCCAAGGGTTTGTGGGCTTAGCTCCATGCACTGAGGAGGTTGGGGTAGCATCTCCTTGTTACCTTGACTCTTGTTCCCAGACCCCTGTGTGCCAGGCTGACTCCCCTATCTCTGCTGTGTGTTTCAGATGGTGAGCTGTACTCGGCCACACTCAACAACTTCCTGGGCACGGAGCCTGTGATTCTGCGTAACCTGGGCCCTCACTACTCCATGAAGACAGAGTATCTGGCCACCTGGCTCAATGGTAAGACAGGGCTGGGGTAAAGCAGGTAATCCTGCCGTTTGGGTTGTGCACCCTAGTGAGGTCTGGGTGGCTCTTCCTTACTGGGCTCCAGAGACACCCCAGTTACTGACCATGACAGCTGCTGCTGCTCAGAGAGGAGCTTGGGGTCCTGGAGAGAGGTCGGAGGGTTAGGCCTTGTGCATGGATATATCTGACTCTGCCACTGCTGCTTGGTTGGGAATGAGCTCCAGAGGACGCACTTGGGCTGTTCTACAAAGGGAAGGATTTAAGGGGGCTCCTCCAGAAGGGAGTTGCTGCTGCAGAGGAGATGGGCACCTTCTGCTTTCTCCTTCCTTCCTTTCAGGGGTGAGAAACCTTTTCCCCTCTCATGGGCGGCTTTGAAAATTAGAACAAGCTTCATGGGCCAGATGAGAATTGGGGGCACTTTAGGGGTATGCTCCAGATGGCAGAAGGAGGGGAGGGCCCATGCCATGGCTCTGTCCTTGTGTACATGCCCCCATTTCTGCTCCCTTCCCCTGAGCTCACTCTTCCTGTGCTGGCAGTGGGTGGGGGACTAGATCTGCAGTTCAGATCCAGAAATTAGAAAGGGGCAAAATAAAGAACAGCTGTGGGGCCATATTTGACTCACAGGTTCCCCACCCCTGCTTTAGGCTGTCTGCACACGGAGGGTCAGGCCTGGGACCTCCACATCAGTGGATGATGGGACTCTAGCATGCTACGGGGTGTGTGGACAGAGAGACTAAATCAACCCTGATATGTATTCCTCTTCCTCCCATCTCTGTTCCAGAGCCGCACTTTGTGGGCTCAGCCTACGTCCGGGAGAGCGTGGGCAGTTTCAGCGGGGACGATGACAAGGTCTACTTCTTCTTCAGCGAGCGGGCCGTGGAGTACGACTGCGACACAGACCAAGTGGTGGCTCGTGTGGCTAGAGTCTGCAAGGTACAGCCTGGGTACCTGGGGCTGCCTTACAGTTGTGACAATTGCCCCTCTAGGCTGGCGTTGAAGCGGCTTGCTTCTGGGCAAGTAGCCATTTTGATGCTAGGAGCCCACAGCATGCTGGGTCAAGGCCCCTATAAGAAGCTGGTGTGAAGTGTGTTTGGTGATAGAGGGCACGTTAGGAGAGCACCAGCATGAGGGACTTGGGGGGTGCCTTGAGCTGTATCTGGGTTGGGGGTGGCCTCTGAAAGTGGCAAGCAATGCATTAGCTAAGCCTTGTCCTTCCTCAGTTGGGATGAGTCCCTGGACATCCAGCCTATTGGACCCAGCAGTGTGCTGGGAAGTGGGGGCTGATGGGTAAATGCCAAACCTGAAGCAGTGCATTCTGGGATGAAGTCAGAGGCCAAACAGATGTAACGTTGCTGCCTCTTTCCAGGAGGAAACCTGGAGGGGGCAGGACCACGTTGTGGGAGGGAGGGAGGGACAAAGGGGATGTGATGCCCCCTTTCTGATATTGGCCTGCCCTTGCAGGACATCATGACATCACGGAGCTCTGCATCAAAAACAGAGGCGTGAAAATCCCTGCGGCCTGCCCCCTTTCTGACATGGTCATTCCTGGAACCTTGATTCTTGGCTAACCCAGATTGTGGCTTCCCCCATAGCCTGGAGACAAACCCCGGTGGGGTGTCCTGAGCTGATGAGGGCTGACCTGACGCTCAAGAGCTGAGGAATGCATGGGTGTGATGCAGGCCACAAAGGAGATGGCTGCAGCACCTCTCTCTAGATGGGCATGGGCTGGTGCCGAGACTGTGCAGAAAGCTTGGGCAAAGTAGCCTCCTTGTGCTGGAGTGAGAACCTCCAGGCTTTGCTCTGTGTCATCTGGCTGGACTCTCTCCCCTACTGACTCCACCCCCCTCCCCACACACACGCTGGGGCTGGGCTAGAGTGAACAGTGCCACTAATCACTGGTGCCACCCACCACCCTGTGCTGAGCACCTTTCCTCCCCCTCCTTGTCCTCACACGCTCCCCTCTGTCTGCAGGGGGACATGGGTGGGGCCCGCACCCTGCAGAAGAAGTGGACGACATTCCTCAAAGCACGGTTGGTGTGCTCCATCCCCGAGCAGCAGCTGCATTTCAACCGCATGCAGGCTGTGCACACGCTGAGCATCGGGACACGCTGGCATGACACCAGCTTCTTCGGGCTCTTCCAGGCGCGCTGGTAAGGGGGGCAGCTGCCCACTGCTTGGCATTCCTGCTCTTGGAAGAGGGCAGCCTGACTGGGCACCCCTCGACCCCCATCCCGGTGCCAGGATGGTAGCATTGAACCCTTCTTTTTACCTTGCCCAAGCTGGTCTCTAAACCCCTCCCTTTCTCTTCAGGGGAGACGTGGACATCTCGGCTGTCTGCCAGTACCAGATTGAGGATGTACAGAAGGTGTTCGAAGGGCCCTACAAGGAGTACCGGGAGCAGGCCCAGAAGTGGGGCCGCTACTCAGACCAAGTGCCCAGCCCCCGGCCTGGAGCAGTAAGTGTTGGTACCACCCCCTGTGCGCTGGAGGGGGTCAAAAGCCACCCTTCATTTGGTACAGTGCTGCTCTCTATTGGATTGGAGGAGAAGCATATATTAATCTGCTCTCCTTTCCCCTTGGCCTCTAGCATGGCTGCACCCATAGGCCCCATGACCTCTAGTATTGGTGGCAGTAGCTGCCCTGCCCCCATCCCCAGGCTGGGAACTACCCAGTCTGCCCTGGTGTGTCTGGCTTGGCAGTAACTCTGTCCCTCTCCTTCCCTCCCAGTGTATCACAGATTGGCACCGCCGCAACAGCTTCACCAGCTCCTTGGAGCTGCCTGACAACACGCTCAACTTTGCCAAGAAGCACCCACTAATGGATGAGCCGGTGCTGCCGCGGCACAACAGGCCCCTGCTAGTCAAGAAGGACACCAACTTCACCCAGCTGGTAGTGGATTGGGTGCGCGCGCTGGACGGCCAGGCCTATGAGGTGCTCTTCATTGGGACTGGTATGTGCCAGGGTCTAACTGCCTGTGTTGGGAGTGGGAAGCTTTGGATTCTGGTCCCTCTCTCTTTGCATTGTGCCTTACTAGGGCCTTGGAGTGTCAGCATCCTGTAGCACCCCTGCTGGAGGGAACTTCCTGCCTCTGCCAGGGCCCCTGAGCGGGAGCTACATGAGAAGGGTGGCACAGCAGGACCAGCACTGGAGGGTGCTACATGAGAGGGGTGGCGCAGCAGGACCAGCACTGGAGGGTGCTACATGAGAGGGGTGGCGCAGCAGGACCAGCATTGGAGGGAGCTATGAGAGGGGTGGCACAGCAGGACCAGCACTGGAGGGTGTGGACAGTTCCAGGAGGTGCTGTGGGGGTAGCTCAGCCTCCTGGGGGCACTGTATTGCTGAAGCAGTCAGTGTGGCGGTGGCTGGGAGAATACGTGGGGAGGGACCGTGTAGGACAGGCGTGATATAGGGGAAACCTTTCCTCTTGGTTGGAAAATTAGTACAAGATCCGTGAGCTGGCTAGGAGTTGTGGGGGCAGGAGTGCTGAGAAGGGTTTGCTCAGGATGGAAAAAGGAAGGGGATGGTCCAAATTATGGATCTATCTCCTGTCCTTGCATGCATGCCCTCCTCTCCATTCCCTTCCCCCTGAACAGGATCTTTCAGTGCTTGAGGAGAGGGGCTGGATCCACAGGCCAAATCCAGGAATTGGAGAGGGACCAAATAAAAAACCATTGTGGGACATATTTGGCCCACAGACCAGGGATTAGGAGGTTGTAGCTGTGGGGAGTTCTGGGATTGCTAGTGTAAGATCATTTCTCTGCTCATGGCTCTGCCCTGCGGTAACCCCTTGCCCTCTCTTGCAGGCAATGGCTGGCTCCACAAGGTCGTGAGCCTGCCCTCTGGGGTCCACCTCATTGAGGAGCTGCAGGTCTTTGACCAGGCCCAGCCTGTCGAGAGCTTGGTGCTCTCTCACCAGAAGGTAAGGGTCCCTCTCGGGGAGGGCAGCAGCCCTGAAGATGAGGACTTGGGGAGTCAGACTAGAGGCCTGTGACCAACCTGAGACCGACGGAGTCTGGGTAGTCCCATTGCATCTAGGCCCCGCGGGTCAGGCACACTCTCTGCCCATGCCCCTCAGGCCAGAGTTGTACCAGGCTACTGAGCTGTGGGAGGCCCTGCCCATACAAATTTATTTATTTCAATTTTTATCCTGCCCATACAAAGCCGTGCGATGTCAGTGAATGACATTGCCCCCTTATGAAGTATTGTGAGATCGCCACACTTCATGGAGGGCAGGACTGCCCAGCTGCACCAAGCTCGAGTTGGGCCCAATGCAGTCTGGGTGAGCCTGAGCAGGGCTTTGAGCCAGATGTTCCTGGCTGCGGGGTGCAGGGGATTTGACACTGTAGCTGAGGGAAGGGGTCATTTCTCTCCCATTCCAGTACTGATGACCCCTTTGTCCCCTTCCCCAGAAGGTGCTGTTTGCTGGCTCCCGCTCCCAGGTGGTGCAGCTGCCCCTGGCAGACTGCAACAAGTATCACACCTGCGCTGACTGTATCCTGGCCCGGGATCCCCACTGTGCCTGGAGCCGCAATGGCAGCCGCTGTGTCCGTACTGACGCCCACGAGGGGTAAGGAGAATGGGTTTTGTGGGGGTGGGGAGGTGCCAGAAGGAGAATGTTTGGATAAGGTGAGGGTGATGACTATGGGGGGTGGGGGTGGAGCATGTCTTGTAGTCTCTCACCCGGGGGTGGAGACGGTGTTACTATAGGGTGCTGATTTAGGGAGTGGCTGATGGGACAGCCTCGCCTAAGGTACTCCCCACCCCAACTCCTTGTGCCTCCTGGGATGGCTTTCCCATCGTGTGGGTCTGACTCTCTGCTCTTCCAGGCCCCTGCTGTTCCAGGACGTGGTGAACTCGGACACAGCACGCTGCAACCTCCTGCGTACGACCAGGCCAGGTGAGGCCTCCTGCTTTTCATCCCCTGGGCAGGGCCTGGGAGCCCAGAAACAGGGCTAGTACATTAGTTCCTCTCCTGCTGGGCTAGCAGCAATGGTGGGATGAGTCTCCAGATGGTGGTGGTGGTGATGGCGGGTGGGGGAGGGGGGTGGTCCCTGCACCAAGAGTCTAGATTGGCATTCCCATCAGGGCGATGTCCTGAAACACAATTCCTGGGAAAGGACTGCAAGAAGCACAGACGCAGCCATCACCCTCACTTCCCAGTGAGGCAGTGCTATTGCTGAGGTGCAGGGGAGCTGGGCCAGCCAGTTGTTCCAAGGGGCCTAAATGAGCAGCAGTATCTGCAACTTGGTACACTTGCATGGCTGTTACTACAGGCCTGGGAGCCAGGATGCCTGGGTTCCATTCCTGGCCCTTCGGTTGACTGGCCTGCCTGCCTGTTTTCTGCCAGTTTCCTCTTCTGTGTAGAAGAGCGAAGAACGCTGATTCACGTCCTGGAGGCAGTATGGATCTTAGGGCTTATTCACACCTGACACAAAGTTGCGGGTTCAGTAGATTTGTGGGAGAGATTATACGCGCCGCCCTCTGTTCACACCATCACCTTCACGCTGGGATTTAGAGGGTTATAAATCACGGGAAAATCCATTCCCACCTTCTCTTGAATTTTGCAGTCACGAGCTGGTGAAGCACGTCTTCAGGGTCCCAATGGCCAAATCCGTCGGCACTAGAGTTAGCCCGTCGGCTATACGTGTTGTGCTTCCGGGTAGGAGGTCACAACAGGAAGTAGAGCTCCTGAGAGCTACTCATGTCAGTGAACGCTGTTCTGTGTGGTAAATTTAATTGTAAGTTTCAGTCTGGGGATGGGCTACTTCTTTTTAAATTAAACAATTTTTTTCCATCCCCTTGGAATGATCTAATCATGCAGGGTTTTATTTATAATTTTTAAGTGTTCAAGTAATTTTCCTCCTCTGAAAAGCACCGACTTCACAACAGGAATTGCTGCTGAGTTGAGTGAGAGCTGGTTCCCCTAATTGTTCTGAAGTGTTTGAAGCTCTCCCTCCCATGAGACCCTGCAAACGGGGGACATGGGAGCCAGAATGGGTCAATGCTGGGGGGTGTGTGTGTGTCAAAATTTCTGTTGGTGGCTGGCTGCTTCAAGCTCTGTGCCCTTCCCTGCTGCTTCCTAGGCAGAAAGGGACACGTCATACGAGGTGGTGGGAAGCAGCAAAGCCCCCTCCAGATCTTTTTCACTTCCTCACCCCAACTTCAGCACAACCAGCTTCTTAAAAGCTCCAGGGAGGAGAGCTAAGGGGTGGGGGGGCTACATGGGGGAGACCAGCGCAGCATACCCTGTGGGTCCTACTTACCTGCTTTGGTGCATCTCCCAAAGAACGACTTGCCTTTACACGAGGTTTACACACCTCCCCCTGTCATATTTCCTCCTTACTAGCTTTGGCAACAATTCACTGAACACAACAGTGAAGAAAACCCCTTTGTGCCAGGCTGTAACCAGTGCTTGGGATGCTTTCTTTTTAAGCCCCTTCCAGATCATGGTTTCCTCCACCCTCAACCCAGCACAATTAGTGGAGGCGGGGGAGTGATCAAACACCACAGAAGACTTGCTTGCTTCCTCTCTTCGCAGAAAACTCTTCTCCCTTGTGTAATGTTTGTCCTCAAATATATTTGAATGTCTTCAGAAAGTGGTGCACTTGGATCCAGAATACATCCTCCTCATATCTCCCCAGGGGCATAGCTCCATTGAGCCATCTGCCTCTGCTGCAACAGCAGCAGGACATGATGGGACTGGGAGATAAAGCTGTTTGTTTACGAACAACTCCTCCCCATGTGAGTGATCAGAAGGTTGTTGCCTTGTAAAGAAGGCATCGAACATTTTCACAACTGGGTTGTTCATGGCATGCTCACCCTATTCAGATAATAGACCCCAGGATGGGCTTGAGCTCCTCTAGTATAAAAAGCACTCTTCCCCCTTAGAATGACAGTTACTTCCTTCCAACCCTTTCTAGGAATATAAGGAGAAAATTCCATGCGATGCTGGAAGGGTGGGTGTTGTGAGAATGTTCGGAGCTAGGCAGCAACTTTTTGTTCTTCGAGTGGCTCCTCACAGGCCACTTTTTCACGGCTCCGCCAAGTGCGGGGTCCGTGAGCACGCCGGTGTGTGGGCAGAGCATGCACATACATCCCCACTCACCCATACCCACAGAGCAACCGCCATTTCCCCCGTTTGCTCCATGTGTGGAGAGTGAGTGAGGATGTGCGTTAGGTGCACGCGTGCATACCCCCCCCTCACCGTGGGCACGCGTGCCACATCATTCACACAGGGCTCTCCCACCCATGAATACGCAGAAATCTGCGTGTTCATGGGTGTGAGAGGCCTGTGTAAAAAGGTACACATTCTCACAACTGTCTGTCTTATACTACCTTAGGTAGGAATTTAGGATGTATAGCAATATCTATTCTATCTTGGAAAATCTGCAAGTATGGTTCTGAGATTATGAAGTTATTGCTAACAGGAATACTGTCTTTAAACCCCCACCCCATAACCAGTTCATTTGCGCCCCCCCCCCCCGTTTAATCAATTCACGCTGCCCTGGGGGCGCAAATGAACTGGTTATGGGTGGGGGCAGCGTGAATTGATTATATGGGGGGTGCAAATGAAATGGTTATGGTGTGGGGACAGCGTTAATTGATTATGGGGGCACAACTGAACTGGTTATATATATGTCTCTTTTCATGGCATAATGAGCTTAATAGGCTGACTGCATTTTGGGTGTCTCGTGCATTTGATAGCAGTGGCTCTAGGCTCACTGGCGGGATACAAGAAGGGGGGCCCCATCTTGACTTCTTGGCCAAGGGCCCATTCCACCCTAGCTACGCCGCTGTATCTCCCCCCTCCCCCCATATACAGTCCCTTTTCCTCCCTGTTGACTCTTTCTGCCCCTCCAGGCACTGTTTATTTCCCATAGAGGCAGCAGAGCCCTTGCAGGAAAGGAGGTGGGGAGAGCAGCCGTAGAGGTCTGTCTTCCTTTTGCTCCCTGCCTATTAGTTTTGGCCCACCCTCCCCTTCAGGAAGTTTACATACCTGCAAACATATCTAGTGGCCATAGGGTCTTTAATACCCACCCCCTCACTCAGTAAACCTCTCACACACACATTCTCCTTCATGTTCCTCAACATACAGGATTTCACTTGCACTTTCCTTGTGAAGTGTTTTTCTTCCTGGCTTGCTTGCTCACCCCCTCAGGAGCAGCAGTATGGGAGGGGAAGATCATCTGCAATCCTGTCTCTCACACAGTACAGATCGTAATTTCTCTTGGTAGCTTTGCACCTCTTCGTTTGTTTTAGAGGTTAGAGTTTCCTTCCAGGCAAGCTGCTACTGCCAAATCTAGCCGCCTACTTTTTCTTGCTAGCCATATAAGCAGTAAAGACATTTCACAGTCTCACATACTGGGTTCAACCAACCCCTCCGCCACCCCAAACCTGTCTGCCTAATTGCTTGTTCCCTTGAGTCTGGGCAGGGGGGTTGAGGATGTACGGATGGTACTCCCACCCACTCATCTGGCCATTCGATTCTTACCTGGTGCCTGGGGGGGGGGATCTCATTCTGACCCTCATCTGCCTGCCTGCCTTCTTGATTCTTCACTTGAGCCAGGGTAGTTGGGGTGGGGGGGTACTAATGCCACCTCCTCCCCCCATGCCTGCCTACTGGCCTCTTCCCTGGAGCCTGGGTGGGGGGTCGGGGCGCATTTGCTTGCCTGTTCCCTAGAACCTGGTTAGGGAGGGTTGGTAGGAAAGGAACATATGCTGCCCCCCCCCCCTTTCCCCCTATGTGCCTGCTTGATTTTTAACTCGTGCACGGTGGGGAGGGGGGAAAGGGGAGACCAGAACTTATACTTTAACTCCCCCTAACCTACTTGCTCTTATACCATTTTGTGTGTGGTGTTGTGCGCGAGGGTATGAATGATAGGAATTGAATGTGTGCACAACAAAGAAACCATCCTATCTTTATTTGGGATTACTAAAATGAACATCTGGTAAAACTAACATGTTGTCCATTTTCTTCCTTCCCTTTCTGGTAATCCTTTGAGTACAAGCTAGTATTAATGGTACCGCAGGTGCATCACGGGTTTGGAGCAGCAGCCGTGGTAGCTTGACCACTTCTGTTTTGTGTGACATTCATTTGCAATATGGGTTGGCAAGAATTGAGTGAACCAGCACCCATGGTTGCTGATTGAACAGGTGCAATTCTTGAGGATGCTAGACTTGAGAAGTCCTGCTCTATGTTGCCTTGATTAACAGAAAGTAGCATCATGGGTTGCCAAGCAGAGGAAGTGCCTGCTCCAAAAGGAGAAGACAGCCCGGCTGCAATACCTGTGCTCGCAGCTCCACTGCTAGCAGTTTCAGCAGAAACTTTGGCGACATTAGGCAATGGCATTGTCTGCCAGGGGGCACCAAAGGGAGATGCATGTACAGTATGGAGCTGTGGAAATGCAGACTTCCCCTGGTGTGATTGCAAAGCCAGGTTTGTTCCCTGCAATGCCTAAGACAGGCATTTCCCTTGGTTACAAATCTCATGACCAGCTCTCTCAATTGCCATTGTACGATGTTACTGTCTGCTAAGAAAAACTCAGTTAAATTTAACCTTTTCTCCTCAAGTACCTTTCTTTCCACCTGTGCATTTTCAAGTAACTCTCACTGTTTATGAAGCTCCGGCACTGTCAACTCATGAAGATGGTTCATGTTTTCAGAAAGTGTAGATGCTGCCCTTGAACAGGACTGGGAAAGTTCACAAGCAATATTAACACGTGATGCCTCCTCCTTCTTTTGCAATTCTCTCATTCTCATTAAGGGAGTCATTGGCACATGTTTTCCAGACATTGATGCCTTTTCTGGAGAGCCTAAAAGGGAAGAATTTTTTAAAAAAATTAAAACAGATCAGACAACAACCATACATATTTAAGCAATGAGAAAATAAGTTAACAAAGTCCTAAATACACTGGGCTTTTGGAAACCCATGATCCCCTCACAAAATTAATCAGAAACAATTATTCATATCATCAAACCTTTTTAAGGCCATGTCCCAATAACAAGCAGTACAAGTTCAACATTTTAAAAATTGTAAATGTACCTTGCTGTGTACAGTGAGAAGTCTGCAAGGTGTCTTCAGGTTGGCGAGGGCCGACAAATTCACAGTTGATAAAGGATCATTGGGGAGACTAGTGTCGTTCTAGCATCCAAGCTCTCCGTGCCAGTTACTCACCGTGATTTCCGCTTCAGACTCCATTGTTTCCATCGGTACATACGTGTACAATACTTTGGGCTGTCACATTTGGTTCTGTAGTAGACATACTTTGAGAAAATAATTCTTCTAAATTATCGCTATCATCGTCATCATCCTGATGATGTTCTCCTCTTTGAATAATTGGGCATACTACCCCTATCTTAATGTGTAGGAAGGAGTCAAGAATTGCCTCATACTTCCAATTAATTTTGTTGTTTCCTGATTATTTTTTTATGCCTTTTAAAATGCGTATATATTCCTTTAAGCCATTTTGCTTTGGATCTAAGCTGATCTGTTGTTCGGCTGTAACCCTCAGCAGCCATTGCAGCTGCTAATTCCCTAAAAACACCCTCAGTCCTGTAATCTAGTCCCAGGAGTTTTTGTACTCCCTCCTTTTTCCACAACTGAATGAAAAAGTTCGTTTCAACATCATTCCATTGTGGGGAATGGGTTTGGGCAATCTGTTCTCCTGTGCCCTCCATTTGCAACTCTCCATACAAAAATCAAAGCACTTTAGGGCAATTGAGTTTTTTGGGTGACTAGCTGTACAACCTGTCAAACAAGAACAAGGTTCACTAGAAATCATAACCCAAAAGAAATTTGACAATGTCATCTAACTAATCTGACCAAGAAAATTTCTGTGTGCGTTCTGAGCAAAACCCACAGACATTATAACTTCACCAAGGTGAGAAACATAAGTACAACTTGTATCAGGCCCTTTTCACAGAAGACCCACTCTAACCGCTGCCTGCAAAACACCCGCCCACTATACATGTAGCACAACCACAGTGCTGCCATATGGGTTCACGGTAACATGTCTAGTGCATTGGCTGGTGGGTGGGCAGAGGGTGGAGATTGTCTCATGTGGAAAGACCCATACTGTGGGTAATTTCAGACATTTACGAGATCCGGCAACCACCCTGAATCCACTGTGATCCCATGCACGTCTGTTTGAACCCCACCAGATGTTCACCACAGTGAATCTCTGGCGGGGCTCAAACCTAACCACGGTTCTGAGGGTGGTGCCGGCCCCATCCTCAGAACCGTGGTTAGTTTGGCCACGATCCAGGACGGGGCTGGGAATGGCCTTGGGTAATGTCTGTTACCCAGCCCTGTCCCAGAATTGGGTCCCAACCACGGGATGGGATCGGGCGCAGCGGCCTGATTGACTGCTGCACCCATCCGTCTCCCCATAGGTGGGTGGCCGGGGCAGTCTGATCACAGACTGGGATCCGAGACAGATCCCAGTCCGGACTTCAGCGTGGTGGGCCGAAAGGCCTGTCACATCTAAAATTACCCTGTGTGGGGGGTGGGATGGGGGGGTTTGGAGGGGAAGATGGAAGGAGTTATCTTCAAGACTGTGTAATCATGGATTACATACCAATGTCACCACCCTTGATATGCAAGGGCTTTCTGAAAGCTTAATACCTTCTCTTAAAACTTAAACCTTCTCTTTAATAAATTATACAAACATCACAATCACACATCCACTGAAATAAAATATCCCCTTGGGTAAGGATTGCACCCCATATAAGTTTTGTTGTTGTTGTTTGCTTTAAGGTTTGTCATTTTAAGACTAGTTTTCCAATGCTCAAATTGTTTGTTCCTCTTTTCTGGACTCATTCAATGTTTAATATCCTTTTAAAATTGTGGACTTCACTACTGGATTGGATACCATATTCCAACAATGGTCTCAACAATACCATACATACATATATATCTCCTGCTAGCTATTTCTCCTTCCATGGAATTAGGTTTGTTCTTATAGCCACTGGATTACATTGGAAACTTATGCTCAACTGGCTTTCTATCATTCTGCCCCTTTGCTATGTCTCTGTTTACATGTACTCAGTACTTCCAACCTCACATGTTCAAAAATCATGAGGTTGGCATGTAATTCATGAGATATTTAAAAAAAATATTTTCAGCATTTTTTAAAGTTTTGGTTTTTTAGCCTGTAAATTGCTTTTACTTAAATAGTCAAGTTTTCCTCTGTAATCCTGAGGGCTAAGAGCATTTTTTTTAAAAATCACATGAATTGAGTCCAAAGGCAGAGATTATGAAGAAAACAGATTAATCATATGAGATTAGTAATTCATTTTTTTTGAAATTTACAATTTTAAAAATATATTTACAAGCTGGCCACACCATAGAGTGGATGCAGAGCAGGATTCATCAGTGTAAGGGCCCAGGTCTGGAACTACCGGGAGGGCTAAACCCAGAATGAGGTTGGAGGAAAGCAGTTTGGGAGGTTCAGCCCTGGAATTTATGAGGTGCTGCATCTCAGATTTGGTATATATCAGTAGTAGAGCCATTTTGCAGCTGCTAGGGAACATTATCAGTTACAACATGCAACTGGCTCTAGTCATTGTGGAGCTCCAAAATATTACAGGTACAATCCTCACATACTACAGTTTGTGGGAGTTTTGCCATTGATTTTAATGAGTTCATGATTGCATTCTTTTTTATTATTTTTATTTTTAAAGCAGGATGTCAAAACATTTTTAACAGTGTAAAGAATCAGCTTGGTGCATGTATGTAAGAAACCCATCTGGGTGGGCATTAAGGTGCAGACCAGTGTAACATTTACTTATTTTAAGAATTTGATACCCCGGCCCCTCCTGCCACAGGCAGCCCATTAACAAGATGGGTGCACACAGGAAGGAGACTGGTGCTTGGAGACTGACTCCGAAAGACAAAAACCGGCACCTATGGACAATCCCTGCCTTGCCAGAGCCTGTGGGCTGGGCACCCTCTCTGCATCAGTTGGCTCTGGCAAGGTACCCGTTCTGCCTGGCATGCTGCCCACCCCACCCTTGCCTGGTGCCTTCCAGAGCCCAGCCCACCCACTCTGCCCCCTCCCCTCTAGAGCCAAACTGTCTGGTACACCTGCTCTTCTGTCCCATCCACCCCCAGAGCCCAGCCCATCTGCTCTAACCCTTTCCACCCCAGACCCCAGTTCACCCACTATGCCCCCCTCTCCTCCAGAGCCAAGCCCACACCCATCCTCTCTGCCCCCACAGCTGCCCATCCTCAAGTTAAGACACTACCCATGTTTTCCCATTATCATCATCTTCGGGAGGGGGTGGGGAGGAAAGAGTCTGTTTCCAGTGGAGGGATCAGGCAGCAAATCCTCATGCCCCCC
>QEPC01001877.1:1317252-1329821 GCA_003113815.1 Sphenodon punctatus | reverse complement strand
TTCTGCGTAGAACTTCTCCCAGAACTTTTGTGTGTAAAAGGTTCTCCTGGTAAACTGCTTTGCTCCAGGCAGCTGTGGTCACTTGGTTTCCATGGCAGCCTGTCACATCTACAGCTGCGGCTACTTTAGGCTGCCTCGCAGTGTGTGTGTGTGTGTGTGTGTGTGTGTGTGAAAAATGCATCTGGAACTTACTTGTGGGCTTGTAAACCCAGAAGATTGAAACATCAGGAACTTTTAACATATGTGTAAAAATGCCCAGTAAAGGTAGGATTTGGCTACCTTGCCTTGTGTGTTCCTGATCCCTTATAATATGCGGCAGAGAGTGTTCACAGCTTTACTAAGAATGGGGGAATCTTCTCAATAGCGCAACTTTGTGTCAGGTGTGAATAAGCCCTTAGCCAAGTGCCTTGGGCTCATGGCCAATGCCAGCCCTGGTGTCACAGAGCTGGGTTCCCTGTCCTGGAGGCAGCCTCCTACTTGCACAAGAAGCCCAGGCTCCCTGACACCACAGAGCGTCAGTGAGGTCTGAATGCAGACTTTCCACTTTGTTCAGTGTTGGGGAGTGGGGTACCCAAAAGTTTGGGGTTGTTTCCAAAAGCCAAAGGAGTAACATTCCAATCAAACTGTTTCAACTGGAAAACCTCCGTTGCTGCTCTCCCCCCAGCACAACTATAAAACGTTTAATTTCAAAAAATGTGTCCTTCAGCCCTAAATCCTTCTCCCAAGCCTGTGCTCTACATATATGGCTGGTAACTGCCATGTTGGGCAGTGGTCCAGGCCTGGCTTGCAGACAGGAATGGGACAGGCAGCAGTGGCTACCTAGCACGCAGTTACCAGGATGACCTAGACCTTGGACTGTGCCACCCATACTGAAGCCTCTCAGCTCTGCTCCCCCGGCAAGCTGCAAAATGCAAACACCCTTCCCCTGTGGGTCAGATTTGTGAGACGGTGTGGGGTTCAGCCTCTGGGGGCTGAGTGGGGGAAGCAGCCCATGACATGTTTTTGCGGGTGGGGGGGGCTATGGCCCAGCTAGGACTAACTCTGAAACTCTCTCTCCCCAGCTGTTAAAGTTGTCCCCAAGAACATCACGGTGATGTCAGGCACAGACCTAGTACTGCCCTGCCGCCTTCCCTCCAACCTGGCCAAGGCCCATTGGACCTTCAACGGGAGGGAGCTTCCTGAGCAACAGGCCTCGGTCCTGTACGATGCCCGTCTCCAAGCCTTGATCATCCTGGGCACTGGCATCCAGCATGCTGGTACCTACAAGTGTTTCTCTGAGGAGCAGGGTGCCCGGCTGGCAACTGAGAGCTATGTGATTTCGGTGGTGTTGAGTCCAGCCATGACGCTGGAGGCACGGGCCCCTCTAGAGAGCCTGGGCCTTGTGTGGATGGTAGTGATAGCGCTGGGTGCCGTTTGCCTGGTGCTGCTGCTGGTGGTGGTGTCCCTGCGGCGCAGGCTGAAGGAGGAACTCGAGAAAGGCTCCAAGGCCATTGAGAGCACTCTGGTCTACCCCATCGAGCTGCCCAAGGAGTCCAAGAGCCCCACCTTCATCCCCAGCACCACCTCAGACTCGGATGAGAAGCTTTGGGACCCAGCTAGCTACTACTACTCGGATGGCTCTCTCAAGATTGTACCAGGTCATGCTGTGTGCCAGAACGGGGGCAACACCCCGTCTCCCACCACCAACGGCATCCCCGGTCAGCCCCTGCAGTCCCCACCCCCACCCCTCCACTCGCCCAATCGCATCAACCTGGGCAACATCCGTGGCTCCTCCTCCAATGGCTACATCCGCCTTAACCTGGGCGCCGAGGAGCGGGCGGACTTCAGCGACCTCACCGAGGAGCTCCGGCGCAAGCTGAAGCAGCGGCAGGCGCTGCCTGACTCTAACCCCGAGGAGTCCTCGGTATGAGCTGTGCCACAGACATGTGCACATGCCACAGCTACCTCAGAGACTCAGCCAGGCACCTGCCCTGCGGTTGGGACTTCTTTTATCCTATTTAAAGACACACTTCGGACTTGTTTTTTCTAACCACCCTACTCACCTGAGTTTTTATAGACTCCTCCCCCCCCTCCCTGGTGTTCAGTGTTGCAAAGGGTCGAGATGCTTCCTACTGGGCCCTGCGTTCAGATCTGCTCCCCAACCTTAGATGAGGCGAGTGGAGTCTGAACTGCATCCCAGTGCAGAAAATGCCTGTCCGCTGGGAGATAGACAGATTCCGGGTGAGTCCAGCCATCCTGGTGACTGACTGACTTTGCCCCTTGGCTGTGGGCAGGGCCTCGTATTCACTGCCTTTTCCCCATCGGTGGCAATGGGGAAAATGCAGTGAACATGGCTCCCTGGCTATAGGAGATGCCGGTCAGTGATAGAGTCTTGGGGACTGATTCCTGCTGTGACGATGGCATTGGCTCCTTACTGTCCTTTCTCCCCAATGCTGCGTGGATTGGGAGGTGCCTGGAAAGCTGGATCCAGTATTGGTGTGTGTGAATCCCATCCCTGATGGGGAGAGAGTAAGGAGACTTGGCCCAGCTCTTAAGACAAGAGGTATTTCCTAAAATGGGTGGGGAACCTCTGATCCGAGGGGGTGGGAAATACGGCCCACATGGCTAGCTTTCATTTGGCCCCTTTCCAGTGCCTGGATCTGACCCCTTGATCCAGTTCCTGTGCCCAAGCACTGAAAGACTGAGCTCAGGCTAAGGGAGCAGAGATGAGGGCATGCACCCAAGGACGGGGCAGATCTGTGGTACAGATCCATGACCTGGACCTGCCTGTTCCCGAGTCTACTCCTTAAGCACCTCCACCGCAACAACGTCTGTGTGGCCCTGGGTGGGAAACAGTTCCCCACCCCTGGCCTAAAAGTTGGGTGAGGCTGCCTGTTAGACTAGACAGTGCAGCTAGGGTGCTGTTGTCTCTCCCCTCGTTGGGATGGGGAGCAGAAACTACTGGGATCCTTGCCTTGCGTAAGGGCTTCTCTGAAGGGGGTCCCCTTCTTTGCCGCCTCCGGGCTCAGTCCGCTGGTCTCATTTGCAAGACTGACTAAACCAAGCTTCCCTTTCCCTGGGGAGGAAGGGGAGCGGGTCTGTGCGGTGTAAATACCCCTCCCCCAATCCCTCAGGCCATGGCCCAGCCAAATCCTGACCCTGCACGTGCCAGCTGCCTTGCCCCTCCCCGCCTCTTTTTTTATAAGGTGTAAATAAACCAGACAACCAGACCCAGGGTCTCGCTCCCCTCCTCCAACTTCAGTGTAATTTATTTGTTATGAAAATATATTTATTTGCTGTACATATGAGTATTTTTATATTAATAATAAAATGAAGAAAACTCTGGGTGATGTTTGCCGTGTTCCTGGGCCCCAAGGAGCAGCTCTGGTGCCCAGGGTGGGGGCATAGCATTCTGGCTCCAGACAAGGGCCCAGCTATAATAGATGAGGGGAGGGAGATGGATGGGGGAACTCCCTGGTGCTGCTGGGTCCCCTGCTGCTGCTGCTGCTGCTGCAAGGAGGGATGAAGGCCTCATGTCATCTTCTGTACCTGGGCCTGTTCCAACCTAGCTACGTCTCTGGCTCCTGATTAAATGGGTACAAGGTGCAAGATAAACTGGAGGGGGTTTGTGGGGAGAGATGATAAAGGGCTTGGAGAGCAAAGCCCTTGTGTGGAAAGACTGAATGACTTGGGTTTGTTTACCCTTGAGAGGAAGATGGCAAATGTGGAAGGGTGTTGGACCATGGAAGGAAGGACAAGGCAACGTGTGCGTTTAAGCTAGAAATGCAGATGAAAGCGTCGCTCGCAATACCCTGTTCGCTTACAGACTTGTCTCTTGTTTGTCCTGTCCTGTCCTGTAACAATGCATTCACCCAGCTGCAGATTATTATTATTACATAATTCTATAGCACCAGCAATGTAACTGGCACCGAACAGTCATTAGAGACAGATCCCTCCCCGAGGGGCTTACAATCTAGAAGAGACAAAAGAGGGGGGAAGGAGAAATTGCAGGTATGCGTGCTACTTAAAGGGGGGGTAGGGGGACCGAGTGAATCGGTGAGCAATCTGAGGAGCTAGGGAAAGCTTGAAGGAAGAGGAAGGTTTTTCACTAGCCCTCCATTCCCTCCCTCCTTGTTTACTGTTGTATTTCCCATAATGCTAAGGGCCTGGAGGAATGCCCTTGTGATATCTGTGTGCAATGTTCTGGAAGTAGCATGGAATAGAGGAGGGAAGGCTTTTGTCTGGAACTCTCTAGCTGGACTGACTCTATGGTTACTTGGAGGAAGGAAGTAACGAAGCAATGATGCGAGGAACCAGTTTGACAACATGCAGAGATTGTTTTCAATTTTCACTACAGGCACTCAATATTTAAGTATGCAATTTGCTCAATAAACTCGGCATTATGTGCCTAGCAAAAGTTTAGTTCTAACCCCCAGGTGCTGGCAAGTATAAACCTATGTGGGTGGGAGGGGAAAGCAGGTGCTGGACTGTTCTACCCTGGAAGGAGGAAACCGCTTGTGCGGCTGCTTCTTCCCATGGAATTACTGCTCTGCTCTACAGCTGTGAGTCGTCATAGGGGGTGGGATAGTGGAAAGGGAGGGGGGGTTGATAGGCAGTGCATGGCAGGGAAAAACACCTGCCCATGTATTAGGCTTGTCACACAGAATCTGGGGAGTGAGGGCTGCCTGAACACACAAGAAATACACGTAGGGAGCTCCCTGTTTCTTAGGCTTTACACGCTAAAATGTGAGTGGGGGCTGCACAGACCGAACCTGGACTCAAGGGGGCTGTTGTCTCCCCCCCCCCTTTCTAATGTGTCCCCCGTGGAATATCATGGCAATCATCGTGCTCTGTAAGGAGTGGGGTTATGTGAGAAAGGGGCGTGACTGACCCTGCCAAGGTGACCCTGCCTCTTCTAGGTAAAAGCTCCGAGGAAGGTGGTAACCTCAGCTAGCACGCTACAGGCCAAGCCTTCCTCGGTCTGCGGCTCTAGAGGCCCACATTTTACACCAGCTCTCCCATGTTGGGAGTTCATTTATTCATGTTGTCATTTAAAGTTTATTCATGGACTCCATGTATTTGGGGAGGAGGGAAGGGTGTGGTGCTCTCCCTGCCCCCCAACACATGGAACGATGTTTGTACTACTTGAATCCAGCCCTGATGAGTCAGTACTGCTCCCCTCCTTCCCAGGCTAAGAATGAAATCTTGGGCTGGCCTTTATGGGATGCCTGCTGCTGCACAGGGGTAGATAGGGCACAGGGCCTCTTTCTGCACTGTTGGGAGCCAGCGGCTGAGGTCTGAAAAATCATCTCCCTTATGAGCTATCCACACAGCCCTGCCTTCCCATCTAGAATTATTGATTGCACAACACCAGGTACATTGTTGGCTCTATAACCTCCAATCCCACTCCATTCTCTTAAAGTTGCTGGATGGCCGGGCTCTGTCCTGGCTGTGCCCGTCTAATGGTGGATTCTAGAGCCCCATGGCCGTTCCCCCTGCTTGTGAGCTCATGGAAAACAGCAGTAGGACTATAAAAGGGCATTTATCTGTTTCCAGCTCCAGCGGGGCCAAGTGGAAAAAGTCAGCCCTCCCCTGGGAGCTCAGCGCTCCCTAGAAGCGGGAGGGGTGGGAAGGAAGGAGACAGTGCTGAGCTCCCAGGCAGGAGCTGCAGCGGATGCTGTGCTGGCTGCTACCTAGGATTCTACTTTATATTTGTGCACACAGACACTTCCAGGGCCTGACAGCATGTGCACCCAAGGGCATCCCGCTCCCCCCAGCTGCTGCTAGGAAAATGTAGCTCCCTGCCCCAGTGCCTTTGTGTTCCTTGTCTTCTCCCCCTTCCAGGCACCCTAGAAGCAAAGCAGGGGCCCCTGCTCCAGTTTAAGGCTTACTTGTTCATGTGACAATGGGTGTTTTTAGACAAGCACCTCCCCACCTATTATGCAAGCTGCAGGGCCGCATTGGTGCTCTATGCAGCCTTGCAACATGCATGATGGGGGGGGATAATGGGTGGGGAGGCGCATGTCTAAAAACACCCATTCTCTCGCCTCCGCTTTTCCCTCCACAACGGGGGAGCCAGATACAGAATGCAACTCATGCTGGCTTCCTTGGATGAAGGTGGGGGTGTTTTTTGTTTTGTTTTTAAATTCAAAATCTATATCCTGTTGTGTGTGTGAAAAGGGTCTGTGCTAGGGCTGGCACCTAGGCCAATTTTTAAGGAACACTTATGAAAAATACATGTTGCAGGGCTTGCATTATGCATTTTTCATAAGTGTTCCTTAAAAATTGGCCTAGGTGGCAACCCTGGTATGTGCAGTCTTCAGTGCTTCACAACCCCCCCTTCACACACACTTAACCCCCTTACATTCCATGTTGGCTCCCCACTTTGTGGGATAATGTTGTCTGAATGAATCTTGAATTTCTGGGTGTTTTAAAATGAGCAAGGCAGGCTGGGTGGGTATCTGTGGCCGCTGAGTGGCATAGCTGCATGGCGCCCACACATTTCAAATGGGTGGCCCCCAGCATGGCTACCCCCGCCACAGAGGCGGCCACCATACATTGGGCTGACCCTGCCCATGGAACACTCCTGATATTTCAGCAGTGCTCCGTGTGTGGCCGCTCCGTGGGTCATAGGGGCGTAGGGTTGCCACCTATGCACATTTTTAAGGTACACTTATGAAAAATACACGTCGTATACATGCCTTAGGTGCCAATGCAGGCCCTGCAACATGTATTTTTCATAAGTGTTTCTTAAAAATGTGCATAGGTGGCAACCCTATAGGAGCGTGCATCCCCATGCTCCACCTTCACACAAGCAGTTGGATGGTGGGGGCCACGCATGGACGTGTCTTGTTTAAAAACACCCTCTGTTGCCAGTTAGTTCTGCAACTTAAAGGGTTAATTTCCAGTCTAACTGAGCTGACAAAAATCCCCCCCTTCGTCCCAAACCGAGTCCAATCCTGCCTCTGCTAGATAATAGGCACAGTGGGGAAGGGGTGTCCCTAGAATGGCAGGGTTCCCTCTTCCCAGGACCTTCTGTTGCCATGTCAGTGTGCCCTTCCCCCTAGCTGCTGCGCTGACGTTGGTAGTTAACTTTATCAGAAACAGCTGGGGGAAGCAAGTCGGACTGGCCAGCCAGCTGGAACAGGCGGAGTTTCTGACCGGAGGGAGGCAGTGGTGCCCCTTCCCCATGTAGACTCCTTTTTGTGCATACCTGGAGAACATGGAGTACCTTCAGCATGGGGGTCATAGTGATGTCCCCCACCCCAACTCTTTACAGGGGAAGAACTGGGAATAGAGCCCAGGCCTCCTGGCTTCCAGTTTCCCTCCTCTGTATCCTGAACTTCACTGCCCTTCTAGTGCTGGGAATGGGAGCCTGGCACCCAGCACAGTGCCCAGGCCAGTTCTCTGCAGCAAGCATATATGGGCTGAAACCAATCCACTCTCTTGCTTTAGGGTTTTAGCACAGCTGTGGTGACTAGTCTGTCCTTCCACCAGAAACTAGTCTCGCTTGTGGGAGATGTAATTACCAAGGGAGGGTAAGCCAGGACCTAGTGCCGGTTAGCAGAGAAACATTTGCCACCCTCGGTTCTACTGGAAAAGAGGTTTATGAAGGGGAATGGGACCTCCATGACAATTGAAACCCTACACTGTGCTGTCCGTCATGTAGGTCTGAAGTCCCAGTACTCTCGAGCCCCATCTGCTCAGGCACACATCTGAAGGGACTTCTCTACAGTGAGGAGCAGTTAGTGTCTTGGTGACAGACCCATTGTAGCCATGATGGGTGGAAGGAGGGTCCTGGAGCCCCAGCATCCTTTGGAATGGGGTATGGGTGGGCATTATTTCCTGATGTTTGTGTTGTTGGGATCCAGGTCTAATTGGAGCTATGGCAGGTGGGAGTGTAGCAGAGAGGGGGTGTTTCCCATGTGCTGCCCTGCTACCTGGCACTGGGAGGGGGCTACTATGTGCATGTCTTGCCAGTGGTGTTTTCCTGGCAAAGCCTCTCTGTCTCCTTTCGGAGGCAGCAGCCCGTTGCCTTCAGATCCACTCTTCCCAGTGCCACCTTGCATCCCAGTGCTCCCATCCTTACACCTCATGTCTCCAAGTGGTGTGGTGGGAGGAGGAAGATGCAGTCAGTAGGCTAGGGTTGGGGAACCTTTTCTCTCACAGGGGTCACTTTTGACTTGAAGGGCTGCATAAAAGCTAGGGGTAGGGGGTGTGCTCCGGAAGAGAAGGATCCAAATAATGAATCTGTGCATGGTTCTGTCCTTTATCCTTATGTACATGCCCTAATCTCTGTTCCTTTACTCTGAGTTTAGTCTTTTGGTGCTTGGGGTTAAGAACTGGATCCAGGAACTAGAAAAGGGCCCAATAAAAGCTAGCCACATTTGACTTCCAGGCCTGAGGTTCCCCATCCCTGCAGTAGGCCCTCTCCTCCTGGATACACTGGTAACCCCTTCATTGCATCAGCCATTGTGTTTCACCAGCAGCTTAGTGGGTGTAGAGGGAATGCAGGTGACCTACCCCCACCTGGGCCATTGCTAAGGACCAGCCAGTTTTTTATAGATGATGTTGGATTCAGCTGAGCTGCTGCCTCCTCCATTGTAGCTCTGGGGGAAACTGGGATGCAGCCAAACAACTTGGCTGGATTTGTATTGCTAGGAGCATGGAGTTAGGGTGTTTCCGGGTAAAAGGGGCGGCTAACAATCCCAGCTGTGCCATGGGGGTTGGTGGTTTCTGCCTACCCAGAGCAGTCTGTGTGGGAGGGATACACTGCAAGTTGGGGGAGAATGGCGCTAAGACCGTAGCAGCTAAGCCAGTAACCCTTTGGGAAAGAGCACCTTGGCTGATCTATTTTTGTACAGTCCCTGCTGTCTGGGCTAGAGGTCACAGACTGCAGGGGCATCTGTCCTACTAGACAGAAAAAAAGAAAAGAAAAGGAGGGGGAAGGAATATATAGGGTGCTACACCAACTCAGTTGATTTTATTAATAATCCCACATAGCATGGATAACAGCCTTAATAATGAATAGATGGAGACTGCTAGCAGCTATTGGTCATGTTAAAAAATACATATACAGACCATGCGCCAGCTAGTCTCCCTCTAACATAAAAACGCCATACATAAAGGCGATAAAAAACTCCCCAAATGCGTTTCGGGGGTATCCTAACCCCCTTTCTCAATGGGTAATATAAAATTATACAACAATACTAATTAGTGGATGCTGTCACTATACATTCAATGATTCTGCATTTTCATGCCGTATTCTTGCATATGAATTCAGTCTCTACCATCTCTTCCCAGGACAATTCACAACTGTGAATATCTCCTCTTTGACTAACAATGGAATTGAAACGTATACAATTCTAAGATATATTTTTTTAATCATCTTTATGTATGGTGTTTTTATGTTAGAGGGAGACTAGCTGGCTCATGGTCTGTGTATGCTAGCGGTCTCCATCTATTAATTATTAAGGCTGTTATCCACGATATGTGGGATTATGTCTCCTCTTCTTTTCTTTTTTTTTCTGTCCAGCGTTTCTGGAGGAGGGGGATTGTATTGAACACCGGGATACAGTTGTTTGTTCGTGCATCTGTCCCACTCCCACTGGCTCAGAGGGATAGCACAACAGGGGGTTATCAACATGTAAAGTTTACATGGAGAAACTGAGGCCACACTGGCCCCCTGTAGCATCTGGCTGGGTGGTGGCGTGACCCCAATCACTGCTCTGCGGCAAGGCTGTAGCAGTGCCCCTGGCCTGGAGAGATAGCGTGGGGAGGTGCTGGCGTGCGTCAGAACTAGCCCAGATCGAGCCCTTAAGGAAAACAAACATGAACCAGGCTGGGAAAATAACTGTCCCATAAACAGCTCCGACCTCATTCCCGGACTTTCCCACAACAGCATCAAAACTGGGGCCGGCTGGCTGGCCTATCAGAACGATGGCCTGGCAGTACTGGGATTCTGATGGCCAGACCCTCTCTGGAACGTACGTTGGCCACTGGCCAGACAATCTCCTCTCCCTGGTTGGGCTGCAGGGAGGGAAGGTCAGGCCAGGGTGTGGCCCTGCTGGGAGAGTGGGGGAGGGGTTGCTGTGGTTGTTCCAACGTGGGGGGTGGGGTGGGGGATAGGATCACAGGGGCTGCTGGGTTCCTGGAAATGGAATTGTAGAGACCAACTGCAGGGAACAGCAAGGGGCATTTTCCATTCAATTATCCTGCTACCCCTGAATCTCCAACCAACAAACTCCAGTCATCAGAGATATCAGATAGACCCCATAGGCTAGCTGTTCCAATGGAGAGAAATTTGGGGGCGTTACATCCTGGTCACTGGCGGCCCCTGCCTCTCATTCCCCTGTCATCAGTTTCGAAATCAATCTCGGGAGCTCATACAAGTCCTTTATTGCCATGTTACTTGCAATTATTATTGTATTAATATTTTAGTGTACATTAAAAAAGAAAAAAAAAATAGTTTTTGGGTCTTCCCTGACCTTGGGGGCCCAGTATAATAGTACTTCTATTTCCTCCCTTTTGACAGGCCTCATGAATCTATAGCAGGCTGAGGCCTTTCCCCTCCCCACCTAGCCTCCTAGTGAGGCAATATTGTCTGATGACAGGACGGAGCAGAAAGGAATCACCTGGGTTCCATTCCTGGCTCTTCTAGGAAAGTGGGGCCTAGTGACTAAATCAGGTATGATAACGAGTCAGGAATCCTGGAGTATTTTGGTTTTTCCCTTGATTCTACTACTGATTTCCCCGTCTACCTTTGGTAAGTCCTGTCTCTGTGCCTCAGTTTGCCCAGCTTAACACAGGGCTCCTGCTGACTAACCATCAAGCCAGCTCTCTATTCAGGTGCTACAAGGAATGCGACCCCCCCACCCCCAGCACTAAAGTCAATCAAGCGAGAGGAGAAAAATTCCTTCCCGATCCCCCATAAATGAGCGGCTGACCACAACCTGCAGTGCTGCCCTGGAAAGCCTGCACTGTCATGGGTTGGAGGGTCCGCATCCCCACTTTACCAAGTTTGAGTGACTCAGTTTCCCTCACATACAGCCCACTTGAATCAACTTTTCTCTCTGGCCAATTCAAGCCTGCCGCAGGGACAACCCCTTTGTCACCCAAGGGCCCGCTCCTTCACGTTTACAGACTCTTTAATCTCTGGGTTCGCAAGAGCTTGAGAACACTTGTTGCTCACTTGTGTTCCAATGTTAGACACAGACACTTCTTCATAAAGATAAGAAATCAGTTTTTTGATTACATAAGCAAGATTGTTGATACAGAGGCTGTATCTAGGTTACTAGGAATCAAAGGTAAATATAATGCATTCCTATATCTCTACTGGTTGAATTCCTAAATAAGCATCTTACCCTACAAGGTCCATAAGTTCTGGTTCCTCAGTCAGATGTAGAATGACTGGGCACTGATCTCTTAGTTGGTAGAAAGCAAAATCATGCCTCTCAGTCCATGGTTCAGCTCAGCCCTCCTGGCTGCAAGATGTTGAGTGAGTTCCCCATAGTCACTTCTCCCCTCTGGGGTACAACTCCTTATATCCCCAGGAGGAAACCCCTCGTATCGTTCTTGAGGCTTCTAGAATTCCTTTTGTTCTTGCTATCACCTTTCTGTGTCTCTTGCACGTAGGCAATGGCTGCCTGCAATAGCATTTTAAATGTCTCTGGCCATCCGTCTGGGGCAAATCCACAAACTGTGGGTGATTTCAGACATTACACGGTCCCGTTTCACCACAGTGGATTCCCGGCGGGGGTGAACAGATTAACCACCCCCCATGATCAAGGAAAGCCCCGAACAGACATGACACGACCGGGACCATGGCAGGGAATCGGACCACCGGACCACGGCCTGGGGCAGTGCAACAGACATTATGCTCATCCTGGGCTGGACCGTGGTCAAAGCATCCGGAAGGCGCCGGGGCAGCTTGTCCCGGCTGCTGTCGTGTGTCCTTTAAATCTCCCTCCATGGTCTGTGTTGTTGCTGGTTGCCTGGCAGCAACGCTGCGTGCTTTGTCCCTGGCTGGGAACCATTATCTTTGGTTCTGGTCGGTGGTTGCCGTTCAGACATTACTTATTTTTGTTTCCCATTGGGAATCTCTTTGACCACGCTTTCAGAGATGGTCCAGGCCGGAGCTCCAGAAGCGTGGTTGATTTTGACCCCATGTGGGTATTGACTGTGGTGAACATCTGGCGGCCACCGAACAGACATGCAGGCCGCTTTGGCCCCGCCGCGGAATTGACCGTGGTTCACTGTGGTTGAGCGTGATCTTGTAATGTCTGAAATCATCCTGTCTTTCAATTTCCTGGAGCTTGGTCAAGTGTCAGTCTTGATTTGAGTTTGACAGTTCTTAATTGTAACGTGACATACATGTGCAAACTTTTGCTTTACATATTTACTAGACTTGTAGTCTACATGTAGGCCAGTGTTACACGTGTGTGAACCTATGTTCCTCCATGACACGCACAACCTGAGAATCACACTAGCTTCCAGGGTGGGAGGGAGGTTTATGCTGCCTCCACACCAGGATCCCTGCAAGATAATGGCAGACTGGACCTGGCAGGGGGATTAAATACCCCCCCCCCCCC